>APFE030068986.1:32409-54559 GCA_000404065.3 Pinus taeda
AGTTGGTATCTTGCTATTCATGTGGTTAAATCTCTTATTAAAATCAGACAACAAGTCACCATTTTCCCTCTTTAAGTTCCCAAACTTAGTGTGGTAGTAGAGGAGATCCTTCTTATCCCCCCAATTCTTTAGGAATGCATCATCTAAATCTTCAATATCTACTATAGATCTTGGGGTCAGTTCTCTGAACCACTTTCTAGCCTCTCCATCTAGGCTTTGGACAAATACTCTCATCCAGACATCATCTTCACTAATGTCCAGGTTATCAACATAGCTATAGAATGGCTCAAGATGTTCCTCAGCTGTGACACCTTCAGTCCCAGTGAAATTAGGCCTATATTTCTGATATTCTCCAGTAGGCATGGCATTCAAAGGAGTGGGCAGTACTAGAGGTCCATACCTAGCAGCTATGATTCTTTCCATTTTGGTAGGTGCTTGTGGACCTGCCATAGCTGTGGTGGCTATAAGAGTACTGGCAGGTCTAAATGATAGAGGGCTGAGGAGTGACTGACAAGACTAAAGGAGTATGATGGATAGAAGGTGAGGTTTCCAAGAGACTTACAACAAAGGAAAACCTCAGAGAGTTTTTCTTCACTTCTAGTATTAGATGCTATACTCTCAACATGTATTTGTTCTATTGCAGGATTTTCTTGAAGAGATATAGAATATTGTTTAGGTTTACCTGAACCTAATGCTCCTTTCTGCAATACCTTTCTTTCTTTGATGATTTTTTTAGGATCAAGTATTGGGTCAACTTGTGATTTTTGAGGATTTCTCTGAGTATGCCTCGCAAACTGAGCTAGAACTATGAAGTGGAGTCGCCAGGAGGTTCGTCCTTCAGTAGAGTCATCAAATAGATTATTACAGCCAAAAAAGTGCCTAGACTTTGTCTATCATCAAAGCTGGATCGGTGTCGTTTCCCAGGGAAGCTGAGCTTCAGTTTCCTCTCCCTGGCAATGGCAACAATTATGTTATCACTCCAGGAAACTCTCTTATGATTGCAGCTCGGAGATGCCTGGTAACATATAATATTCAATATTGTTCTCAAAACTATTGGAATGGATGATGGTTTGGATCAAGTTAGCTAAACATTTCAGATCTATTCTCACTCAAGACATGCATGAACACCCTCAACAATACAAGGCTTTAGACCATTAATGCTCAATAGTTTGTAGATTTAATGGATAGATGGAGAATATTGACTATATCGACAGATGCATATACAAACATATATGAATGGCTAGCTATAGGCAGTAAAAGAAACTTGCAAATCTAATTTATCAATGCAAATATAAGATGATAGTTATCTGGCATTAGACACAATAGAAAGCAGGAATAAACTATTCAAGTGCAAGCATAGAACAAAAAAGAAAATGGGAATTGAACATGTAACAACAAAAGAAGATTATATTGCTAGAATGAAGATGAGAAGCTAGAGGAGTAGGGTCTCCATAGTCTCCAAAAGTTGAACCCTTGTTACATTTATTTTTTAGCCTTTTATAGGCCTTTTACAATGCTCTTGAGCTCTCAAAGGCTCGGAGTCTTAATCTATCCTATCTGTCTTGTTAATTGACTGATGCCTTGACTAGGCAAGCATGGGCTTCAAAGGTTCCTTCTTCTGACAGAAGAGTAACCACATTAAGGTGGTTTGCTATGCTAGCAGGGAGCTCTCTTGTACCAGAGATGCCCCATAATCGATTCTGTTGTTTCTGGGCTGAGCGTTGTTGAATCCATGACCATTCTATTTGTTTGGATGTGTTGTGCATGCTGTGTTGTTCTATACTACTCCATGACCATTTATCGGCCTCTGTCCACTGACAGTGATTCTCGGCCTCTGTTATGTGATAGAATGGGTCTTTGGGCCTCTGTTATCTTTTAAATGTTTATATTGAGTGTTTAATGTTTAATCAAAAACAACAATACTGTAAAAATCCCGCCAAGCTTTGTTCTTCCGAATTTCAAAAGTCATTAATCATGGCCTATATTCCTATTGAGTTCACCTTTCTAGTGATATTGCATCTCCACCATTGATCTGGGAGTTCTAGATCCAACGATTGTGATCCATTTCGGGTGGCTCTTTTGTACTGGAGTTAACCGCCTGATGAGGGTGGTTTTCTCTCTCCTCATCCTGGACACGTGGTAGCCACTATATGGCATCAGACAGAGCTCGACCTAAACCACTTATCTCCTTTTGTGTTCCCGAAATCCTGTCGGTTTTGTGATTTTCCCTTTTATATTGGAAAATACATTAAAAATGTGAAAATCCCACTTTATTGGACTTGAAATGGTGTTCAACCGCCTTAATAAACCCTTTCGGGTCCATAATGTCGCATCGGCGCTGCTCCCATGTTCTCTTTGTATTTCATTAAATAACGAAATACATTGAAAATGCATTAAAAATCAGCTTCCTTACGGACCTGAAATATTATATATTTCATTCCCGAACCCTTTCAGGTCCAAGACCTATTGCATCATTGTTGCCCAAGGCTCCCTTTGTATTTCGTTATATAACAAAAATACACAAAAATGCATTGAAACTAGAATTTCCGTGGACCTCAAATATTATCAAATCATATTTAGAATACCATTGGGTCCACATCATCGCATCACACATATGAAGGCGTAAAGGCTCCACCCCTTGGTGCTGCTCCGCTGCGATATAGAAATGTGATCATATCGCAATCACATATCGCCCAAGCCAGCGGTGTATCAGATAACACGATGTATGTCCCTGCCAAGATATCGGAGATCGCAATATCACATCAGCCCAGTTCTATCACACGTCTGCTTTTATTTTGCTTTCTTGCCTCCGCCGATTGTGACCCGCTGATCATCAGAGATCGTTGATCGGGGGTGTCTTGCGCCTAGTCTTAAGTCCTCCTCTGTGTAGCATCGATTGAAATTTTTCACTTAGATATGGGTCATTGATCGGCTAGATCTAATGGCTGTTGTGCATTGCACTGTGTACGCCCGCAATAATGGTTTTTTAACTGTTTCTTAGTGTTTTAGCCTCCCAATAGTGTTTTTTCGCCCTTCCAAGGGCTCTTAGCATGCGATTGTTTTTCTCTTTGAATGATTCTTCCGCAAATTTTTAAGACTTCGTGGAGTGTTTTGGATGCATTTTGGGCCATATGATGATAAGGCTAACAAGATGACTAAAAATACATTCTTAGAAATTCAATGCGACTGCGATGGTTGAGTGAACTAAGCTCGTCTCCAAAATTAAATATGGTTGTAGAGTGTAGGAAACATGATGGAACAACAAATGAACATGTCATGCTAAAGCACAATATCAGGTACAAAGTAATAGAGGCAACAAAGAAAACATTGTTCCAAGTGTAGCATAGGAACAAAAATAGTGGAGTTCACTTGAGCAAAGGTGGGAGTGTATAATTTTTGTGAACATAAGGGTGCAACACAGTGAGTGTGTAAGCCAAAGGGTGACAGAACCAAGTGTTTAACTGAGAGTTATAAAGGGCTATGATCAGAGCTTGTGTAGTAGCACAAAGTACATTTCAAAGGAGAAATATAGAGCTAAAGGAGAGGAGTTGGTATTGTAGTATATTAGACCTATATTTATGTATATATCTCTATCTATCTATCTATATATATATATATATATTTGCCTTTGTTTTCAATTTGAAAATTGTATGAAAAGTAGAATAGTGGATAGAACAAGTAGGTGCTTGCATTCATAAGAGGTTGGTGCCTCTTGGCAAGTTTTGGATTTCTATTTGAAGGGGTTTGGGACCTCCTATGAGTGGGTGCTCACAATTTTTTTTTTGTAATTAAGTAGGTGTTGGGCACGGGATCCCCCAAGGATAGTTTTGGGGCTAAAAGCCCATATTTTGAGTAAATTTTGTAATCCAAGAGTAAAGACTCCTCATTTTGTGGTTCAGAGCGAGTAGATGTTAAAGAGTCATAGGGTTGTTTGCCCTTATTTTGAAATGTAATGTCGGTTGTAAAAGATCTACCAATGGTTTGCAAACCATGGGATTCTATAAATACAATGAAGCTCTAAGTAGTTTGAAGAAGGAGACATCGAACATGTAATAAAGTCATAGCCTAGAGTAGGAAGTCTAAGTCTTGGGTCATAGCGTAGGTAGAGACTCTATAGCTGAGTGCACAGAGGCCTAGAGTAGAAGTCTGCAGTTGAGTGTGCGGAACCCTGCAGCTGAGTGCGCAGGGTAGGTCGAGTATGTAATTATCTAGAATTATCAATAAAGAGAAGTATTCTACAATTCTTGTGTCTTTACCTCTTGTTTATGCATCTTGTTATATTGGCTATGAATTTCACTTATAGTGCTTATATGATACACGAATATATGTAAGTGTGTTGGTTAAGTGAATGCAAGTAAGAAAATTTGTTTACGTGAAGCTAACTAAGATCAGTTATTAAGATAAGTGAAACACTTAGAATAATTAAGGAATCTGTGCGACTCACTACCATAGCAATGCAAAAGTACCTAAGCCCTAGATTAGGGCTGCGCGAAGATTGATCATATACTTTCGTGAAGGTATTAAAAGCCAGAACAAAGGGTTGGTCCTACAAGCCCTAGAGCGAGATCACCTATGTGAAGGCAGGGATAGAAGAGATCAACGACATCACAACCATCTCAAGGGTGTGGAAACTTGGTTCCAGCATCCCCCATACCGCTTCGGGTGAGACTTCAGTCTGTTCTCCACGGGCAGGTGCCAAAAGGGCCAATAGTGAGGGATTTGTTTGGATAATTAATGTTGAACCTGGGTTAGGCCCCCTCAAGCCAACAAATGGTTCCATTTTCGGGACTAGAATCTACATAAGAGATGTGTGATGTTGTATCATTGGAATCCAACTAAGAAAGAAATTGAAGGTTGGTTGGACGGAAGGATCTACGAGTTCGCTACGCAAGAAAATAGAAATCCACCACTAAAAAAAGAACAGTGGCTAGACAGGTACCTGTATATGGAGATCCACGAAATATTTTTCACCTCCTTTCCAGCTGAGCTATAAGAGTGGATCGCAAAGCTAGCAGATAGCCAAGGAAGGTGGAAACTTGAAGGTCCTATTGTGTGGACCCCAGAGCTAGTGTGAAGGTTGGAAGCATCGGAGGATAATATCACACGCGTTGTCGATCATTGGCTCGATTGCATCAAATGAGGATTTATTACTAAATTCATGGTCGACACCTCAATTAGCTATAGTGAGGCAGAGCAACGCTTTTTCAAAGGATCACGAGGTAAGTACATAAAATGTTTGAATACTTAGATGTTGTTGTGCGAAAAACGAGTTATGCAGCCACCTTGATGTTCAGGGCTACATGAAGCAAAAAAAATTACACAAATGAAGGAAATAAGGGTCTAGAGTATAGCCCCTTGATTTCACCTCTGCGAAGAGATGAAGAAGCGATAGCAAAGGTTTCTCTATGAAGCGCTATTCAATTGATAAGACAAGGATTCCTGTGAATTCCATCTTCGCCCACACCACCTCTGACTTCACCACCATCGCCTCCAACTTCACCCGTACCACCTCCACCTCCACCACGGTTCAGTATGGCAAATACAGTGAATTTTCCTTTGTATAAAGGCTTCGGAAATCAGGACCCGAACCAATTCTAGTTCATTGTGAAGGCTATATGGGAAGCTCAGGGTGTTACAGATGATCACATAAAGAAGGCGACATTGGTTAGTGCTCTACAAGATAGCGGGCTAACCTGGTATATTAAGTACTCTAACGATACCCGAATGCTAGAGTAGCATACATCCAAACAACACTAAATAATAATTTAGCAGGCCAAAATCTGAGGCATAGTCGATCGTGGAATTCAAAGAGATCGCGATGCAACTAGGTGAGACACCTTGGAAATTGGGTCAAAGATTGAAGTGTCAAATCTGCGAAGCCAATATGAATTTTACAGATAGAAAACATCGTGAGTGGTTTCGCTACTACCCCACTTAAGGAACATGTTGTCGTAGCAGAAGATAACAACTCAGGCTGAGGCCTTAGAGATTGCCATGAGACTACATGAGACTCTGATGCAAGATCATAATCTAGGAGTTGAGAAGATCCACGCGCAACTACAGAATCTATGCTTAGAGATGCAAAGTCTAAAGTAGGACAAGACGGTTCAACCAGAGGTATGCGAGGTGGTATGGTGCTTGAAATGCAAGAGTCAGGGTCATGATAAAGACAATTTCTCGGTCTTTGCGAATGACCTTGCAGGGGGAGGATTGATAACTTTAAGGCTAAAATCTTAAGCAGGACCTAGCGTGGGGCCTACATTATGGTGTCCCATTTGTTAGGTAGTCGGAAAACATGCCACGGATAACTGTCACTTGCTACAAAAGTATGTACAAGCACCACAATAGTTGTTCTGCAAATTTTGTAGGTCGGTAGGACATGATTAGCATACTTGCAAGAGATATGAATTGATGATGGATAGAACTCCCGCCTACAGGGTTCAGGCTGAAACATGGCCCCTTGACCAAAATGCAGGGATGACGCGAATGGGATTTCAAGGGTGCGGATGAGGCCAAGGCCGAGGAGGACCTGGTAGAGGTCACAGACAGTTGATTTGCTATAATTATAGAGGACTAGGACACTATGCTTGCAATTGCACTAATCCAACGCGCTCGTCGTGTAAGTGTTGATGTTGTTTGATCATGAAATAGAAGACTATCCTACGTTGATAGCTAGGATATGAGATAAAGGGGTACTACACCGCCAATGACTTAGAACCTTCAGATGATGAGGTCCCAGTCATGCAAGGAAGATTTGAACATAAATATAATTCTTAGTAGTGGGATCATGACAAGGGATAACAAGGGGAAACAGCTAGAAGACAGTACATGGGTTCGCAAAGCCCTGATGAAAGAGGTTGATTTTGATTTGGAGTGTGCTCGTGTAACCTTCATGGAAGCTAAGAAGAGCTTCATTGAGGCCTCCACCTCAGGAAGCAAGGATAAGCTTGAGTTGGAGATGGACCCTTTTATGCTCACAACTTTCCTGGAAACCTATATGAAGTTATTGCGTGACAGTGAGGCTATGAAAGGGTTACAAAAAATCATCAATAGATGTGCTGGGAATGGGCTAGGTGAACCACGTGTGGTCTGAAAGATCAGTAAGCATAAGAAAAGGTTGAGGCATGAAATGAAACTCACTATGTAGATCGAAGAATACGAAATGGATCAAGTCATTCTAGATTTGGGGTCAGATGCGAATGTCCTACCAAAACAGACATGGGAGTGAATGGGGAGACATGCACTGCAATGGTCTCTGATTCAACTAAGGATGGCGAATCAACATAAAATCATCCCCATGGGGTGGCTGCAGGGGGTGACCGTGGACATTGAGGGAGCAAGCGCACTGGCATATTTTGAAGTAATAGAGATAGTGGATGATAACAATCCCTACCCTGTGCTCCTGGGAATTGACTGGGCTACTGATACGAACAGGGTAATCAATGCTAAGAAGAAAAATATGATCTTTGAGAAGAAATCACTACACGTAATAATACCCCTGGATCCTACTGAAGGAACGTGCTATACGGAACTAGTCCGCAATTATGAGAGTGATGATGATCTGGATTGCATCTATAAAATAACAACACGAGATCAAGATTGGGTGAATCCCATTGAAAATGGATGGATTACATGGGATCACGAAATTTCTTGCACTTCAGATTTCAATGAAGAAATATAATGTTGGCAGAATTGGTTACATGAAGTAACTACGCTGAATTACAACATGATGACTCGGTCGCTGCGCTGTGTATCGTCAAAGGTAAGAACTCTACCTACTTATGATGGATTGAATGAGGTAGATATCTTTTTGGATGCATTTGAAAGAGATGTACTAGAAAAGCAGTGCTTCCAGGCCTTGGATTGGGCACTGCGTGCTACGCCCACAAGATGGTGGGGTATGCACAAAGGAAGCTTTGATTATTGATGCGAATGTAGGAGGATGATGAGAACACAATTTAGGAAGCCTAATATGTGACTGACAGACAAGTACGATGGGTAGAATGATCCACACGTGCATATGGACAAATGGACACAGGCTTATGGAGAAAAGCCCCAACTTGAGTGGATGCACTTGTACTCCGCGTTGAAGTACCTGGTCAATAAGCCTGTGTCGGGGGGGAATCTATAGATGGCTCTTATTGTTCCAAGAGTATGAATTTGAAGTTATTGTGAAGTCTGGATGATTGAACGTGGGACCTGATCAATTGTCTCACATCAAGACAGGGGAGGAACATACTAATTTGGGGGAAGGAATGCCTGATGCACAACTCTTCATTGTGCATGTCGCGGATGGATATTTTGAGGATATAATACACTTCCTAACAATAGGAACTGAATCAGAAGGATAATCTGTCCAAAAAAAGAAGGAATTAGTGGTGCGCACAACAGATTTATCCGTCATTACTGGGCATCTATACAAAATGGGGGTTGATGAGATATTGTGAAGATATGTACTAGAGTTTAATAGAAGCAGCATCCTTGTAGACGCTCATGGGGTCACTACGGGAGGAAATTATGTGAGGAGAGAAACTTGGTAGAAGATTCTACGTGCAGGGTTGTGGTGGCCAACTCTTCATCAGGATTTAAAAGAATATTGCAAGGCATGTGATGTATGTCATCGAACGGGCAGGCCATTGCAGAGGGATGAAATTCCTTTGAATCCACAAATGATGTTGCAACCTTTTGAGAAATGGGAAACCCATTCAACCACAAGGGAAGATAGGAGTGAGGTATATCATCACCATGATGAAGTATTTGACATGATGGAAAGAGGTGCAGCTTGTGAAGGAGGGCACAGACGCAACAATTACAAATTCCTATTTGAGCATGTAATGACGTGATTTGGATGTCCAAAGATTTTGATGAGTGATAGGGGTACGCATTTTCTGAATGAAATGATTAGTGCGATGATAGAAGAATTTCAAGTATATCAGAAGGAGAGTAATCCTTATCACCCACAGGCTAATGGGATAGTGGAGGCATTCAACAAAGTGCTTGAAAATGCACTAACCAAGGTTTGTAATGCTCAACGAAGTGATTGAGACCTACGCATACCTACAACACTATGGGATTATCATACGATGTGCAAGAAGTTAACGGGACAAACACCCTTTAGGTTGGTATACGGGGTTGAAGTTATGATGCCCATGGAGTATATTGTGCCAAGTCTGTGCATAGTGGCTCTCATGAGTATGACAGATCGCGAAGCCCTGGAACAGAGGCTTGTGCAGTTGGATGAGCTTGAAGAAGAGAGATTTTTGGTTGGATTTCACCAGCAGGTCCAAGTAGTGTGAAAAAGCATGACATGACCGGCATATTAAGATGCGCACCTTTAAGGTGAATGACTTGGTGTTTTTGTAGGAAAGTAAGTTTGATAAATTTCCAGGGAAATTCAGAATGCATTGGCTGGGGCCCTATGTTATAAAGGAGATTACTGACGGTGGCACGATCTAGTTGGTTAATTCCCTTCCTAGGAAAAGTGAATGGCAGTCGATTGAAGCCATACATAGGTGGCCCGACCATTTGACTAAAGGAAAGCAACACAGTATTAGTGGAACCACACTGGAAGGATACTCTATCCAGAAAAATAAGGAATTAGTGGTGTGCGTGGTAGATTTCTCTTTCATTGCTATGCATCTATACAAAATGGAGACTGATGAGATATGTGAAGATATGTACTGGAGTTTAAGAGAAGCAGCATCCTCGCGGATTCTCATGGGATCACTATGGGAGGACATTATGTGGGGAGAGCAACCGAGCAAAAGATTCTAGTGTAGGGTTGTGGTGGCCAACCCTTCATCAGGATTTAAAAGCATATTGCAGGGCATGTGATGTATGTCAGCGAACGGGCAAGCGATCGTGGAGGGATGAAATTCCTTTGAATCCACAAATGACATTACAATCTTTCAAGAAATTGGCAATAGAGTTTGTAGGACCCATTCAACCACAAGGGAAGATAGGAGCAAGGTATATCATCACCACAACGAAGTATTTGACACGATGGATGAAGGCGTAGCCTGTGAAGGATTGCATAAGCGCAACGACCTCAAAATTCCTATTTGAGCATGTATTAACGCGATTTCGATGTCCAAAGATTTTGATGAGTGATAGGGGTACACACTTTCTGAACGAAATGATTAGTGCGCTGATGGAAGAATTTCAGGTATATCACGAGAAGAGTACTCCTTATCGCCCACAGGCTAACGAGATAGTGGAGGCGTTCAACAAAGTGCTTGAAAACGCGCTAACCAAGGTTTTCAATGCTCAACGAAGTGATTGAGACCTACGCATACCTACAGTACTATGGGCTTATCAGATGATGTGCAAGAAGTTAACGAGACAAACACCCTTTAGGTTGGTATACAAGGTTGAAGCGATGATGCCCATGGAGTATATTATGCCTAGTCTATGTATATCGGCTCTCACGGGTATTGTTATCACCAAAATAAGAGTTTACATTGTTCCTAATCATGGTCTTAGATAGGTGTCAAGTAATTTTATGTTTTAATAGGTAGGTGATAGGTTAAGAGTCTCATAGGTCTCATTTTCATATCCAAATAAAGTTTAACAACCTTATTCCATGTCTTAGAAGTCTCACATTCTATTTAGAAAGTCATATCTTAAACCATTTTGAATTTTTTTTGGAATTAGCCCCGAAACCATGTTTTCACAGTGCAGATAGTGTAAAATGTCTATTTTGCACTACGAAAATGTTGCTCTTTTTGTAACACTTTTCCCTGCGCGCTACGAAAGCACGAATTTGTAGACAGTCTTGTCAAAACATTAATTCGTTAAGATTTCGTTAAATTTTCATTATTAGGTGTCAGCTAGGAGTCAGTCCTTAAGCATGTAGCCATCAAAAATTCATCATTTCAAATTTAGGGGTCATCATGATAGGAAATTTCAAATTCGAAAGGGAAAGCTAGTTTCTTTTTACAATTTGCATGCTAACGCTCAAAAATATCGTTTTTTTTTTTTTGAATGGTAAGCTTATGGTAATTTCTTACCAAATTTTCTCTCATCTGTAATTCAAGTGAGGCTGAAGCAAGCAAGGCTAATAACCATAATTTCAAGCGAGGCTGGTTTGTTACAGGAATTTAGAAGCAAAGATGACAGAAGAAAAAAAAAAGTCACAGGTCTGGTCATTGTTTAAGAACAGAGCTTTAAAGCACCGAGGTCTTAGCCAAAGATAACTCAGTTGTGGAAGCCTTCAAGAAAGCAAGATGTTGGAAGTTTTGTAAACAATTGCAGGGAGGACATACCCAGGTGACAAAGGTGTTTGCACTACATTTCACTGGCTCAAACACAAAGGTTGGAATCCTAAACTTGCAAATTCCTCCAGAGATCATAGCTTTGGTGACAGAGATTCCTAGGGGGCAAGATATATGGTTCAAAAACTTCAGATTTGACATGGAACCATGTAAAGTGTTCCTAAAGCCAGAGTTCATAGAAATAGACTTAACCAAGGAAATTCCAAGGAACTACATCAAATACATTTATGCCAACTTTCTCTTCAACATTAAACATTATTTTACCTATGAGGGCAGATATCATAAGGTTTATTCATATCATTTTAAACTCCTGTTGCATTTTACTGGTATTATTTCTTTAGATTTTCCTTACTTCCTGTATCGAAGTATAGCTAAGATGGCAGATAAAGTGCAAATAAAATCTCAAGGATATGAAACTTCCCTTTTTCATCATGGTCTAATTAAACTGATAGTTTTACATGAAATTAAAAGGATCAATAGAGAATGGTCTTCATTTTTGTTTTTATGTGGTTTTGGAGTGGAAAATCAACATACAAACATTAGCCCTAAGGTTAAAGAGACTCCATCAACATAAACCAACAAGTCTGTAATGTCCAGGTCAAAAAGATTTGTTAAGATGAAACGTAGAAAGTAGGTGAAAGAGCAAGTGAGAAAAACATCAGTGGTTATTCTTGAGACTCCTAAATCCACAAAGGAAAAGATAGCTGAAGTTAGAAAAATGACACAAGAACTGTTAGCTAACAAACCAGTTCAAAAGAGATTGACTAGAAATCAAATTGCAAAGGAGAAGGGCAAATTAGTGATCTTAGGAGAAAGTCCAAGCTTGAAGGGTAATTTAAATGATATTTTAAAAGCCATTGATATTGTAGAATCCCCTTTGGTGTAGATAGATGTCATAGAATTTGACAAAGGAAAGTCGAAGAAGATGAAATCCTCTAAGAAACTGGAATTTGAGGATGATGTTACAATATTTTTGTTCAAGCCAAGAAAGCCCTTAACTAGGCAATCTAAAAAGATACAAGAATCCAATATTGAGTTTGGGAAAATAGAAGAAGCTTTCGTTGTTCAGGAAGAGTTGATAGACCTTTCATCACCAATACCTGAAGGTGACAAAGACAGAGTTTTTTCCACTCAAACAAAAAAAACCAGTTACGAAGAAATGGAAGAAAGGTTAAGTGCAGCTAATAATGAAATTGCTAGACTAAGGATGAGAGAAAGAAGGTACACTACTGGGAAGATAGATTTCAAAAGGATAAAGGCCCTCTAGGAAGTTGAAAAAGTTTCCAAACCAGAAATAGTAAGCAGTGAAACTCAACACTTTACTTGGACTATTCCTGAAATCAAAGAAGCCATATTTGTAAGGAGGATGAATGCTCAGTTGAGAGCTACTACCAGCAGATTGAAGAGACAGATTGAAGACCTAGAAATACAGTTTAAAAAATCTGAAGAAAAGGATACAACAATAATAAAACAGGGTGATGAAAAAGGGTAGTAAAGGATATATCTTAAAATAGTTTTGGGATTAAAAAGAAGGTCATATGTGAAGAATAACATCTTATAAGGTTAATTTGTTTTGATTTTTTGTGATCATATCAGTCTTTATGAAATTTTGGAAATTCCCAAACTGCAGATTTTTGAAAATTGTATTGAAAAAAGAGCATACACAGCAGTTTCATAGCATGCTACGAAACTACTGAAGATGACCTTTTAGCACTTTATAGATGCATTTCAAAGGTAAGGTCTGATAAATTCCAAGTTTTGATGTTGCTGGTAGACATATAAGGATCATAGATGAAGTTTTAGATGGCAGTGATGCAGAAAGAAAGGTTCCAAGAAGTATTCCATAAGTGATATAAAAGTTGTGCTACGAAAACAGACTATTTTCGTAGCACAATCATGTTTCATCCTATTTTCCATATGTTCGAGGTTCCCTTTCTTTTGCACAAGTGTAAAAATGAAGTTTAATGGATTACTAACACATGCCACATATTTCAAATAATCAACAACGCCAACAAAACTGCTCAAAGATAAGCATAAAGGATTAAGGGCTTAAAAGGAGGAACTCTGTCCTTGTTTTCAGGACAGTTAGGTCATGAATCAGCAAGGTTTGCAACAATACCAGAGACATCATAAAGCTCAAAGACATGGATTAGAGGCTGATTAAAGAATGTATTTAAGTCATAGATAAGGTTTTTGAAGCATGTTTTAGGAGTTTCACTCCTATTTGTATTAGGACTCTTAAAGACAGTTAGTTGTCAAGTTATAATTAAGAAGTTTGTTTTATGAATAGATAGGTGTCAACGTTAGGAATTTGAATTCTCCTAAGGATGGATCATAGAATCCAAGGTTGTAAAAAATCTATACAAAGCATGAGAATCAAATTCCTCGGGGTTGGTAATTTATTAGCAAAATAAAGTTGTGTTATTGTAAGAAACTATGGTTTTTCAAACTTAATACAGAGATCAGTTATACTTCTCAATATTCATAAGGGATTTATGTGTTTGATGTTCTTATGGCCTTTTTCAATTACTTATTTGTAGTGGTATGAGCTTGTGATACTTAGAATTCATTGGAAAATTCTCTAACTTTCTTCACATGCTTGTAAATTGTGTTGATTCACTGTGTTACTGTTTTACTTATAAACCTAAACCCCAAGTGCCTTGACTTCCATGTTTTGTTGATCATGATGTTTTGTTGAAGACTATCTTGAATCCATAGCCCAATAGATGTTTGCTAATATTTTATTCAACCAGTCAACCAGTTATACATTTTTGTCCATTTTTATTCCTAGAGTTAGCCATCTAACCATTAATCAAAAATCATAAACCTATTGAGAGAGCCCTCTCAGGTTGACGAGGCTAAACCTCAACCAAAAGATTAGTTTGAAAGAGTTACTCAGAGTCTACTTGATCATTAGCCTATCAGGGTCAGATTTTGTGATAACAGGTATGACAAACCGCGAAGCCCTGGAATAGAGGTTCGTGTAGTTGGATGAGCATGAAGAAGAGAGATTTTTGGCTGGATTTCATGAGTAGGTCCAAAAGCAGTGTGACAAAGCATGGTATGACCGACATATTAAGATGCGCACCTTTAAGGTGAATGAATTGGTGTTGTTGTATGACAAGAAGTTTGATAAATTTCCATGGAAATTCAGAATGCATTGGCTGGGGCCTTATGTTATTAAGGAGATTACCAATGGTGGCGCGCTTTAGTTGGTTAATTCCCTTCCTAAGAAAAGTGAACGACAGTCGATTGAAGCCATACATAAGTGGCTCAACCATCTGACTAAAGGAAATCAACATAGTCTTAGTGCTCCAGACAGTTGAAAGGAGGTGTGGGACTATAAACTCCATTGCCTGGGTCAGGGATCTGCGTGACTTCAGGATTACACAAAGCGGGGAAGCGTCATAGGGTCTACGACAACGCGAAGGCAGCTACGCTACTTGTGGAAATAATAGGTATGTCCACAAGAAAGTGACCGTGAAAGCCATTGTTCATGATTTGATGGTTGGATTGAGGCCAAATTTAAGATGAAATTTATGGGTTAGATTCTTGAAAATCTGCCGCCAATCTAGAATTAATGGGCCGAATGTGGGGGGAATGTTTGGATTTTAATTCAAAAGGCCCTATAAATTACAAGTGGCTTCCCATCAGAAAACACTTGGCATTTTGATAACTGAGTTGTTGCACACTCAAGTATACATGAACCGAGACCTATTCGAGACTCTGAAAGTGAATTCATTATTTGAGCAACTACCAAAGACACTGCAAGAATTGTGGAATAGCACTATGTCAACACCCGCAGACGCCATGAACGCAAAATTTGAAGCCATGCAGGAAATTGAGGTAGTAGAACCTTCACCAGAAAGTGTTGGAGCGGTAGTTGAAGAACCTAAATCACCTAGGACACCGAGACCAAAGAAGGATAAGCAGAAGCAGCCTATGCTATCAGTGCGCATCTCACCAAGAAACCCACAGAGGACTGTTTATTCAATTTAATGTGTCCTAAATTGCTACATAAGTTATCAATTCGGGAGTCATAAACTGATGAAGTGTAGTGCACTGTATGTGCTAGACAACCCTTTTCTTACCTCATTGTTTTTAATTTTTATTTTGTTTTGGGGTTTTATCCTTGTTGGTCTCCTAAAGTGTTTAATTCAAATGGAAATCCTAGTCTAAAGTTTTAAGAATACTTTTAAATATCAAGTGTGTATGTATAATTAAAGATGAGGTTTATGCTTCTTATGGTAATTTCCAAACTTAGAACTTCAAAGATCTCAAAACATGTTATCTACAAAATCAAAACTTGAACAAGAGTGTAAACATGCAACTACATAAATCAAGCTAAAAATGAAGTACTGAAAATGAGGTTACTATCTCTGCTATCCATCCTAATTATAGAATTGAAATCTAATAAACTGCTGCACTCAAAACTAAAAAGTAAAGAAACTGGAAACTAGTCAATGATTTCTCCCATAATCACAATATTTCATCAATTAACTTCTAAAATGGGGTTAAGCTAAAGGCTCCGGAAATATCATCATATGGCATGAAAGAATGACATTTAAATTATCTAGTCTGCGCTCTAATGAAAGCAAAGTCAATTAGTTCATCTATAATCACAATATTTTGTCAATTAACTTCTAAAACGGGGTTAAGATAAAGACTTCGGAAATATCATCATATAGCATGAAAGAACTGACATCTAAACTATCTACTTGCAAAATAATGAAAGAAAAATCAATTACTTCACCTATAATCACAATAGCTCACCAATTAACTTCTAAAATGGGGTTAAGCTAAAGGCTCCAGAGATATCATCATATAACATGAAGAACTGATATCTAAACTATCTTAAGGAGTAAACAAATCTCAATAAATAAAAGCATAACAACTAAAATTGAAAACTAAAGTTCAGCAGAGGAAGCAAGTCTCAAATAACCACTTGATGCAAAAACTACATTAAAAAGCTCAAGAATAAACATACTTAAAGACCTATTCTGAAGTGCATTGATCAATGTTAGTAGAGAATGTAACAAGCTGTAGAGACATGTATAGGATTAGAATGATTAAAACCATAAGAAAAACATGAGAAATGTACAACCCAAATAAGAGAAAATATATATGAAAAACTATACAAAAGAAAAGAAGGGACCTTAGCTACGCAGGGGCCCTCTGTACAGCTTTGGACTAACACGCTGTCACTTCAAACCACGCTTAAACAACCATGTGGAAAATAGAGTTTTGTATTATGAAACAGAGGAATATGTCTCTCAGTTACACAACAACAAAATAATGCTACATCAACAGTATCAAGACTAACTATCTGCATTGCAAACGCTTATATTTATAGAGGAAATAGGTAACTGTATCTTAGAAGAATGTCTTCAGCAATGGACACGTGAACAGGTCAGAATCCGAGGATTCAGCCTCTCGGTTGCCATGAGCAGTAAATCTATGCAAAGTGGATTTTGGATTGCATTATGGAGATGGCCTGTAGGTGGCAAAAATGGATCCATGAGTTCAGGAATGACTTTAGGCTTCTTTTACATGAAGGAATAGGGTCCTAGTTGACATAGAACTCTTTGTTGACCACCCTTTGACCGGTACCTTTCCTCACGAATTTGGCTAAGCAAATAGGACCTTATCCATGTGTGGATCATTCCTGAGCTGCCCATGTGTCTCATTCCTCCTACCAACACCTGTAACCTACAAAACAATGAAAACGACTGCGGAATTGTGAGTTAGCTGCGGAAAGTGGCTACATTCTGTAGCTAATAAACAAAACCTAGATCAAATAGCACACACAATGATATAATTTGAAAATCACTCAAATACACTCCTGAAATCAACATGTAATAAATTTTGATAGTTTATGAGGCACCGATATGGGAAAATAGAAGAGAAAATATTTAAGAATATGTGTGGAAGAGAGGCATTTTTGGGGCTCAACATACCCCCACTGTGAAGATGTTGCATGTCCTCATGCAACCAAAACTGTATCTATCCTTTCTTCAATTCATCTGTTCTGAAACTTCTGCTAAGACATCTAACCTTTTCTTCTTCTTCCTTGCTGTCAATGTCATCTTGGGCTTCACCATAAGGCATCTGTACTTGAGATTGATGAGGGCCCTACTCAACCTCCTATTTTTCTTCTTCAGTTTTTTTGTTTTCTTGTGCCATAATCTTAAGTGCAACATGGTATTGTCATGGATAATTTTGTCCAATTTGTTTTTCTCTTTTAGTGTTTCATTTTCCCTTTGGATATGTCTGTTCAAGACTTCCAACTCATAAATTTCTTGTTTTAATGTCTGGATCAAAGTTTTTTGAGCTGTACCTTGCTGATTAGATGAATTTCCCCATTCGCTGTAGTCTTTCCAATGATTCAATGAAGTCATACATCTGTTGCTGAGTTTGATCAATTTCTGGTGTTGTCTTTGTTGGAAATAATACTGAGAGGGGGGGTGAATCAGTATTATCTGGTCAATTATTTTCCTTTTCAAACCCAGAACATATACGCTAC
This sequence comes from Pinus taeda, assembly GCA_000404065.3. Taxonomy (NCBI): domain Eukaryota; kingdom Viridiplantae; phylum Streptophyta; class Pinopsida; order Pinales; family Pinaceae; genus Pinus; species Pinus taeda. The sequence continues at coordinate 50,206 of APFE030068986.1, forward strand.
TTCAGTTAGATGAACCCACGTATATACGCAACTACAGATAAGGAAACCAGCGTATACTATTCAGATTTATAACAGATGTTGATTATTAAGTTATGCTCCAGAATAAACAATTGCCAGGAATAATAAAACAGATCAGAAGACAACCACACATAAGAACACAAGATATAAGGTGGAAACCCAATGTGGGCGAAACCCACCTACTGAAATTCGTCTCTATCTTATTTTAATTAGAAACTTCTTTTTACAATGATTATGTACTAGTGTAGTCCTTTACCAGTACGTAGGCTGCTACCTGCAGAGAGCTACAACCCTTTCTCATTTTTCAGCTTCTCCTGGAAGGGAGCTACAACCCCCTTAGTTTTTTGTACTAGTTGAGATACTAGTACGCAGGCTGCTACCTGCAGAAGGCTACAACCTTCTCTTTCTTCCAGGGACCACATTTCATAAATTTTCAGACTGGATCCACAAATAACATCAATCAAACATCAAGAATTTCTACATCAACCAATCACCATTTCACCAGTCAAGACTGAATCAAAATAAGCACTTCTCTGTCAACTATACCCAGATCACAGTAACTGTAATCCCACCTCAAATTCTAAACCCAGATCACTGCAATAATCAATAGAAGCAGCTAGAACATAAATTATGAGATGTACGCTACTTCAATATTCAGAAACTTGCATGCATACGCTTCTGTGTTAAGATCAACCTACGTATACGCACTTCCGCCTTCCAGAAACTGCGTGTATACACACCTGTGCTGAGATCAACCTGCGTATATGCACTTCTGACTTACAGAACCTACATTTATACGCACCTGTGCTTCACTGAACTTGTGTATAGATCTATAAAAGTAATTTACCCCTTCAAATGTTCAGATATTAGTTTACCCAGATTATCAAATTTATAGATCAAGCAAGCGCCACATAGAACAGATCAAAATCATACAAAGATACTACCATTCAAGCCTTAAGATTTTGACCCATCAAAAGAACTTATCCTTCTCCTTGCGCTTAGGTTCCTTCTTCCTTCAGATCCAGATCTGCACCATAACCCAATCACTGTATTCCAGATCTAGCACCTTTTCAGATATTCAATAATTCAGATCATCCTTGCCAAATGATCTCCTTCCTCTTTTATAGCCCTAGGCTTTTCACAATACCACAGTCCAAAACCATAACAATTCAATACCATGGACCCAATACTTGGGATGAACACTTATGACGAGATACCATGGCCCAAAACCATAGGTTCAAATACCAAGGACTAAATACCACGAACCAGAAACAAGTTTTCCCACATGTATGTGTTTTTCTTTGCATGAAAGTGCGTGTATACGCATACGCGCCTTGGGAACGCCCAACCCACATGTATACGCGGCTTCGGCAAAGTGAACCTGCATATATGACTTTTTTTTCTTTCTGAGTGCCTGAACTGTGATCTGTCACCAGAGTGAGTTGCCATCAAGGACAACACCTATGCCATAGTACCAAAACTGTCAAACCTGTGCCAGAATGCCAACAATCTCCCCCTTTGGACTTGATGGCAACCCCAAGAGCCTCAAGATCATTCTCCCCCTTTGTCATCAAGGACAAAGGGGTGTGCTCCCCCTGAGTACATGCTGAAATCTCTACTCTATTGTGCTGAACATGCGCCCCCTAACTGTAGGCAAGATCTGCAAAAAGACGTTCTTTAAAAAGAACCATGACTTAGACATCCTAACTGACCTTCCTATCACAAAAGACTCTATACATACATCCATCACCCAACCAAGTGGGGATCATCCATCCAACCAAGTGAGTATACATCAAAAATTTACATATGACAACCAATTACATTACATCATTCATCTTAGGCATAGTGGGGAAACCAAAATAGGCCATTACATGACCTTGATGAAAAGAAGATATACATGACATAGAGACGAAATATCTTGAGCAGGACTATGAAAGTCATCAATAACTACTATCGACATCATCTGTCAATCATTATTCAGATCAGCAACCATGTTCTCTTTCTATTCTTCCTCTGCAAGAGTTCCACCTGAAACCAACAACAGTTGTGAACTTGAACCAAAAGCTTCTAAGGTAATGCCAACAATGCATCACTAGAAGATTATCTGCTCCCCCTGAACCTGTACGAGATGGTCTCTGACAGACCCCTATCAAACTATCAGAGTCTATCTCTGCTGATATCCTTCAAACCTCCATATATGCGACTGTATCTACACAAACCAGCGTATGTACGCGGATCCTCCTCATCCAACTCACGTACACCAACTTTTCTCTGAAACAGAAAAGTTTTAACAGCAGGTTGAAGCATCAACTACTCCCAGCTTCTGTCTGAGGTATTCAAATGTTTCCCTGGGCAGCGGTTTGGTGAATATATCAATAACTTGTTCCTTAGAGGGAACATACTACAACTTGACTTTTTGTTCCAGCACTTGTTCCCAAAGAAAATGATATTTGATAGGGATGTGCTTGGTCTTTGAATGCATGACTGGATTCTTTGAAATGTTGATTGCACTTGTGTTATTACATAAGATGGAGATAGGTGGAGTACAAGTGATTTGATAATCCTGCAAGGTTTGCATCATCCAAAGGAGTTGGGTGCAACAAGATGCAGTAGCCACATATTCTGCTTCAACTGTAGATAAGGCAATAGAACTCTGTTTCTTGTTGAACCAAGATACTAATCTGGAACCCATAAAGAATGCACCACCGCTAGTGATTTTTCTGTCATCCACCCTTCCAGCCCAATCTGCATCTGTATAAGCATGAAGAGTGAGATCTGCATATCTAGGATACCATAGTCCATAGTTTTGAGTTCCTTGAAGATACTTGAAAATTCTCTTTACTGCCTGAAGATTAGTTTCCTTAGGATTTTCCTGAAATCTTCCAACCATTCCTACTACATGCATGATGTCTGGTTGGGTACCTATTAAATAGAGTAGACTTCCAATCATGGATCTATAGGTTGGTTGATGCACTATTACTGATTCATCATTTGCACTGAGACTGCATCCTGTGACCATAGGAGTACATACTGGTTTCGAATCTTCCATGCCATACTTCTTCAACATCTGCTTGAGGTACTTGGTTTGAGATAAAAAGATACTGCCTTTATTTTGTTGGATTTGTAAACCAAGAAAATATGTCAGTTCTCCAAGCAAGGACATTTCGAATTCCTTCTGCATCACCAAGGCAAAGTTTTGACTCATAGCTTCTGCATTGCTACCAAAGATGATATCATATACATACACAACAAGTATTAGCAATTTGTTATTTTCAATTTTTATATAAAGATTGCTATCTGCTGATCCTTTTGAAAAACCTTGTTGATGAAGGTGTTTGTCTAGACGATAGTACCAAGCCCTTGGAGCTTGTTTGAGACCATAGAGAGCCTTCTTTAGTTTGCATACAAGATTTGGATCATTACCAAGGATGAATTGATCTGGCTGCTCAATATACACTTCTTCTTCTAAATCACCATTCAGAAAGGCTGATTTCACGTCCATTTGAAATAATTTGAACTTCTGAAAGCTAGAGAGAGCAAGGAAAATTATGATGGCCTCAAGTCTAGCAACGGGAGCAAAAGTTTCTTCAAAGTCTATTCCTTCTTGTTGTGCATACCCTTTACAAAACAGTCTGAGCTTGTTTCTAATCACTTCCCCATTTTCATTCAACTTGCTTTTGAAGGTCCATTTTGTTCCTATGACATTCTTATCTTTTGGTCTAGGAACCAACTCCCAAGTGTTATTTTTTTCAATCTGCTCAAGTTCTTCATCCATTGCTTTGACCCAGCATTCATCTTTGCATGCCTCTCTTACATTTTGTGGTTCAGTGGAGGAAAGTAATGCCAAATAGCTTGAAGCTTCTGTAATTGTTCTTCTTCTTTGTATACCTACCTCTTTCTGCCCCAAAATTTGAGTTTCTGGATGATTCTTTTAAACGTATATGGATGGAGTCTTTTCTTCTATCCTTATTTTTTCTTTAGGCTCCTCATGGGTTTCTTCTTCATAGGCTTCTTCTTCATCATGAATCTGATTTGATGTTGATGGATAGTCCTAATCATCTTCAAAATCTTCAGATTTTATCTGCCTAGGAGTGTTTTCTTCTTCATCAACCACTACATCAATACTTTCAACAATTTTTCCAAGCCTTTTATTATAACACTTGTATGCCTTTCTGTGGGGAGAGTAACAAAGAAGAATGCCTTCATCTGCTCTAGGTTCAAACTCGCCAAGATGTTCATCAATATTTTTGATATAGCATTTGCTTCCAAAAATTTTGAAATATTTTACCGAAGGAGTCTCACCATACCAGAGCTCATGAGGGGTTTGAGTGTTGTT
>APFE030068986.1:78618-88619 GCA_000404065.3 Pinus taeda
TAAGAAGCAAAAATGGATGTAAAAGTGGAAGCAAATATTGATGCAATAGGCAAAACAAAATTGGATGCAAAAAATGGATACAATGGAAGTAGATGCAAAAGTAGATACAAAACGAGATACAAAACCCAATGCATAAACCTGACACAAAAGTGGATGCAAAAAGAGATGCAATATTTGATGCAAAAGAGGATGTGAACATGGATGCAAAATTGGAAGCAAATGTGGATACAACAGTGAGTGCAAAACATGGTGCAAATTGTGGCATAAAAAAAGTGGATGTAAAAGCGGATGTAATGATAGATGCAAAAAATGAATCAAAGTATGATGCAAATGAAGATGTAAAAAGGGATGCAAAAAGTGAACTTTAAAATGGGTGCAACAGTGGATGCAAAATTGTATGCAAAAGTGGATGCAATAGAAGTCGATGCAAAAGTAGATGCAAAACAAGACACAAAACCCGATGCAAATCCTGATCCAAAAGTGGATACAAAATGGGATGCAAAAATAGATGTAGTAGTTGATGAAAACCTAGACGCAAATGAGGATGCAAACGTGGACGCAAAATTATAATCAAAAGTGGGTGCAAAAAGGAGGTGCCAAACTAGGCGCCAATTGTGGCACAAAAATATTAGATGCAATAGTGGGCACAATAATAGATGCAAAAGAGGATGTAAATATGGATGCAAAACAAGATGGAAAAGTGGATGCAACAAAAGTAGATGCAAAATTATATGCAAAACTAGACACAAAACTCGATGTAAAACTTGGCACAAAAGGGATGCACAAATGGATGAAAAAATGGATGCAAAAAATGATTTAAAAAAGGATGCAAAAAGGGATGTAAAAGTCGATGCAAAATTTGATGCAAGTGTAGGTGCAAAAAGTGGATGCAAATGAGGATGCAAAAGTATGTCAAACAAAATTAGGTGCCAAACTTGATGCAAAACCTGGAACAAAACTTGGTGCAAAGGATGACACAAAACTTGGCATAAAATTTGGTGCAAAATGTGGTGCAAAACCTATTGCAATACCTGGTGCTAAACTTGGTGTAAGACGTGGTGCAAAACTCGATGCAAATTTTGTGTCAAGTTTTGCACCATATTTGATAAATGGATGCAAATAGCACCAAAAATGGGCTCTAGATGCAAAAAAAGAAGTAAAAAAGGGTGATAATCACAGGATTTGTTGTAGTGACACTAGGTGCAAGAGGAGAGCATACTTCAAGAAATTATTAATTTTCCCCTTTTTTTTTTTTTAATGTAAGAGATAGGCTACCTAGTTACACTTCCCCGGCAATGGAACCAAAATGTTTAGTCAATTTAGTGTGTCATAAATTGCTACATAAGTTATCAATCCAGGAGTCGTAAACTGATGAAGTGTAGTGCACTGTATGTGCTAGAAAACCCTTTTCTTACCTTACTGTTTTCAGTTTTTATCTTGTTTTGGGGTTTTATCCTTGTTGGTCTCCTAAAGTGTTTAATGCAAATGGAAATCCTAGTCTAAATTTTTAAGAATACTTTTAAAGATCAAGTGTAGATGTAGAATTGAAGACAAGGTTTATGCTTCTTATGGTAATTTCCAAACTTAGAACTTCAAATATCTCAAAACATGTTGTCTACAAAATCAGAACTTGAACAAGAGTGTAAACATGCAACTACATAAATCAAGCTAAAAATGAAGTACTGAAAATGAGGTTGTTATCTCTGTTGTCCATCCTAATTACAGAATTGGAATCTAATAAAATATTACACTCAAAACTAAAAAGTAAAGAAACTGGAAACTAGTCAATAATTTCACCCATAATCACAATATTTCGTCAATTAACTTCTAAAACAGGGTTAAGCTAAAGACTCTAGAAATATCACCATATGGCATGAAAGAATGACATTTAAATTATCTAATCTGCACTCTAATGAAAGCAAAGTCAATTAGTTCATCTATAATCACAATATTTCGTCAATTAACTTCTAAAACGGAGTTAAGCTAAAGACTCCAGAAATATCATCATATAGCATGAAGGAACTGACATCAAAACTATATACTTGCAGACTAATGAAAGAAAAATCAATTACTTCACCTATAATCACAATAGCTCGCCAATTAACTTCTAAAACGGGGTTAAGCTAAAGGCTTCAGAGATATCATCATATAGCATGAAGAACTAATATCTAAACTATCTTAAGCAGTAAATAAATCTCAATAAATAAAAGCATAACAACTGAAATTGAAAACTAAAGTTCAACAGAGGAAGCAAGTCTCAGATCACCACTTGATGCAAAAACTACATTAAAAAGCTCGAGCATAAACAGACTTAAAGACCTATTCTGAAGTGCACTGATCAGTGTTAGTAGAGAATGTAACAAGCTGCAAAGACATGTACAGGATTAAAATGATTAAAACCACAAGCAAAACATGAGAAATGTACAGCTCAAATAAGAGAAAATATACATGAAAAACTATACAAAACAAAAGAAGGGACCTCAGCTGCGCAGGGCCCCTCTGCACAGCTTTGGACTAACACGCTGTCACTTCAAACCACGCTTAAACAACCATGTGGAAAATAGAGTTTTGTATTATGAAATAGAGGAATATGTCTCTCAGTTACACAACAAAAAATAATGCTACATCAAGAGTATCAAGACTAACTATTTGCATTGCAAATGCTTATATTTATAGAGGAAATAGATAATTGTATCTTAGAGGAATTTCTTTAGTAATGGACACGTGAATATGTCAGAATCTGAGGATTCAGCCTCTTGGTTGCCATGAGCAGTAAATCTACGCAAAGTGGATGTTGGATTGCATTATGGAGATGGCCTGTAGGTGGCAAAAATGAATCCATGAGTTCAGGAACAGCTTCGAGCTTCTTTTACGTGCAGGAATAGAGTCCTAGTTGACGTAGAACTCTTTGTTGACCACCATTTGACCGATGCCTTTCCTCATGAATTTGGATAAGAAAATAGGACCTCATCCATATGTGGATCATTCATGAGCTGCCCATGTGTCTCATTCCTCCTATCGACACCTGTAACCTACAGAACATTGAAAATGGCTACGGAATTGTGAGTTAGCTGTGGAAAGTAGCTACATTCCGCAGCTAATAAACAAAACCTAGATCAAATAGCACACACAATGATATAATTTGAAACTCACTCAAATACACTCCTGAAATCGACATGTAAACTTTTGATAGCTTATGAGGCACTGATATGGGAAAATAGAGGAGAAACGGTTTAAGAAGATGTGTGGAAGAGAGGTAGTTTTGGGGCTCAACAAGGACCACACTCACCTTCCAGGAGAAGGGGAAGGCCATTAACCTAGAGATAGCCGAGGAAGAATCTAAAGAAATCCTAGTGATTTAGGAGGATGTGGAAATGGAAGTTGAAAGCCAGGGTGTGGACCCTGTTACCAGGTTACCAAAATATGTTCCATTGCAGAAGGGCAAAGCCAAGGTGCCCAAGGACATAGATGAGAGCAAGAGCTCCTTGCAAACTCTATTGCTCTCAGATGACATTGTTTGTGAAGGGCTGCACTTAGGGCGGGTTCTTGTACTAAAATTCAAAGATTGGGACCTCACAGATCATGAGAAGTTCCCACATTTAGTGACTGAATAGTTAATGCACCAAAGGATTGATACGAATATTGGAAAAATTGAATTAGAGCTATGGAGATGGCTCAAGGGTGTAGAGAAAGCCAGGCTACTCAACCTTCTCTGGGTACCCCATTACTACCGTGCCCCAGTGACCGTCTTTGTCATGAAGAAGCTGCTCTGTTTGGTGCATGATGGGTGTTTGTGGCTGGAGGAACCCATTCCCATCACATACCACTTCATTCATCAGATCACATGGCTACCCAACTCAGGGGAGAATCCATCCAATATATCATAAGGAAAAGGTAGTGAGTTGGCCCTCGTGGAGGCTATAAAGGCAAAATTCAAGTTGGAAAAGAAGAAGTGTGGATATGCCATCTCCAACATTAACAACCCCGCAGTCAAAGTAGCAACACAAATATTAGTAGGGAAGGTGATGCGGAAGTGCCGCATGAATGAGGTGCCCGTGCCTGTGATTGCATTAGTAGCCCAATGCACTGAGGAAGTCCAGTTCAATTTGGTGAATTATATGTGCGACGAGTTCCCTACGAACTATTACGAGGCATAGGAGCATGGCAAGAATTTCCACTATGCATGGTTCCTGCTCTCAATTGTGTTGGTGGCATGGGAGATGCCAGAGGAAAACCAATTCCCTTCGGTCACATCGGACCTTCCAGAGATAGTGAAGTACGCTTTGTTGTGGGAATCCAGTGATGCGCAGTGCATAAAAGAAAGAAACACCAATTGGATCTTGATGGAGATGAGTATCCGGATGGGGATCAATCGTAAGCCCCGTTGTCATCCACAGTATGCACCATTTTGCAGAGCTTTGCAGAGTTCAAAGCAGATTTCCACCATGTCTTTATCAGGGCACAGAAGGACCCTACGAAGACATGGCATAACTTACCATATTTGGCAACTGATGATGTTATTTTTGTAGTCCTCGAGTCTTGGCCACCAAAATGGTGCACTGCAACAGGCTCCGCAGTGGAAATGGACAAGTCCACCACGTAGCATAGGAAGGAAGAAACAAAGCTTAGAATGGTGCAGTTGGCTGAGAAGTGCAGAAGAGAGGAAGTAGAGGCTAATGTTGGCATTATGATGTATGTGTTGTACTTGATGGAAACCCACTCATAGTAGAACAACTCACTTGTATATGGTAACTAGATGAATCTATAGAAGAGATATCAGAGGTGACATAATGCATGGTGGTAGTGTTTACAGATGTGATGAAATGTAGGGTAGCTTTAAGGAATCAGTTCAGAAGGCAACTCACTCAGATGAAAGATCACAATATACCAGGTTAACAACATAGAGTTACAGATCAGACTGCATAAAATGAAGAAAGAGAGGTATATGCAGGTTCACCATTAGCCAAGCTGCGTATACACGTCGGTTCACTGTATACAAGTCGTGTATACATACACACTCACTTTCACAAAGGAAAAGCGCGTGTACCTTGGAAAACTAATTTTTTGGTCCGATGTATTTGGTCCATGGTATTTTGGTCCATGGTATTTTGATCCATGGTATTTGTTCTGAGGTATTGACCCTAGGTATTTGATCCAAGCTATTGGTCCTAAGTGGTTTTCGTCCATGGTATTGAAAAAGGCCTAAAACTATAAAATGAGAAGAAGATCATTAGGCCAAGACATACAAGTATTGAATATCTAATGAAGTGTGAGATCTAGTATGCAAGTTATTGGGTTATGATACATTGCTGGATCTGAACCAAGGAGGAACCTTAGCGTTTGATGAAAGATAAGATCTAATGATCTATCAGGATCTCAAGGCTTGAAGTGAATTATCTTTATGTGATTTGATCATGTATCTGAATAACTGGTGCATGTTGTAGTCCGTAAATATGATGATCTGGGTATCACTAAAGTCTAGAATAGTTGTAATATTTAAATCATCATTTACAGATCTATATGCAGGTTCACTTTAGAAAAGGAGTATATACACGTTGGCTCCGCATATCAAAGCAACGTATACATCATAAATTTGATTTATAGATCTGTATGCTAGGTCACTTTGAGGAAAGCACGTATGCACATAGGTTCGACACATGGAAGTAGCGTATACCTTATAAATATGTTTTAGTTGCTTCTCTTTGCTATTGCAGTGTTCTGGGTTCTGGCTTGGGTTCTAGTTACTGTATTTTGGTGATAGTATTATGGATGATCATATCAATGGTTGTCAAAGTGATTGATTGATTCGGTTGTGGTTGGTTCAAAAGGTGATTGGTTGATGCAGATATATTTGATATGATTTTTTTGATGGATCTAGTCTGAAAATTTATGAAATGTGGTCCCTGGAAGAAAAAGGAGAAGCTCGTAGCCTCCTATAGGTCAGCACCTACATACTAGTAAACACATCAGCTAGTACAAGAGCTAGGGGTTGTAGCTCCCTTCTAGTAGAAGCTGGAGAATGAGAGAAGGTTGTAGCCTTCTGTAGGTAGAAGCCTGCGTATTGGTATAAGAATGCACCAGTACAAAAATTGTAAACATAATTTTCTTATTAAAAGAAGACATAGACGATTGCAACAGGTGGTTTTCACCCACATTGGGTTTCCACCTTATATCTTGGTGTTCATGTGTGTTTCTTATGTGTGATGCTTTAATCTGTTTTTACTGCACTATCTAATGAATTCCTGGTATACTGATTAAAGTTCAATAGATGATAATTTGGGTAAATCAAAAGATCTCTGGATATACCCTGGTTGCATTAAGTACAGTCGCGTATACATGCTAGTTCACTGAGCTGGAGTAGTGTATACAAACCAGTTTTGAAAATTAAATTATTGATCTGACAATGTTGATTCACCCCCCCTCTCAGTATTATTTCCAACAATTGGTATCAGAGCAGGTCCTTCATAAGAAGCTTGACCGCTTGAAGGAAGATCCATCATCATGAGTAATCAAGAAAGTAGAGGATTCATTAGACTGCCAATCTTTGACAGGAGAAACTTTGTTTATTGGAAGGTAAGAACCATAACCTATCTTCAATCTCTTGGAACATATGTCTGGGAAATCGTGGAAGGAGGATATACATTTCCATCAGCAATTCCTACAAATACGACAGGTAAAAAGAAATATGAAACCAATGCCAAGGCTGTCAATACATTATTGGGAAGTCTGTCACAATTAGAGTTTGTCAAAGTTATGCAGCTCAAATATGCCAAAGAAATATGGGACAAAATTGTTCTAAGCTATGAAGGAGACTCTCAGGTAAAACGTGCTAAACTGCAAACTCTCAAAATTCAATATGAAACTCTCAAGGTGCACAATGATGAAAGTATAGCTAGTTACTTGTTACGTATAGATGAGATAGTTAATTGAATGAAGAATCTAGGTGAAGAGATAAAGGAAGTTACTTTAGTTGAAAAAGTTTTAAGATCCTTATCTTCTAAGTTTGAATCAAAAGTATCTGCCATAGAAGAAAAGTAGGATCTACAAACTATTACTATGACACAGCTGCACATAATCTTAACTGCCTTTTAGATGAGAAAAGGAGGTCAATCAGATATGAGAGAATCCACATTTAAAGCTTCAACAAAAGGAAAATAAGAACTTAATGAATCAGGACATATTTCAGAAGGAGAAGAAGTAGCAAACTTTGTCAAGAACCTTCAACAGGGTTCTGGAAGATTCAGAGGTAAACTAGCTTTCAAATGTTTTGCCTGTGGTAGAGTCAGTAATTATACTACCAAATATCCTCATAAAGATAAATATGATAAAGCGAAGGAATCTGAAAAATGGAATAGAAAACAAAGTGTAAGTAAAAAGAGCTCCTATACGCATGAAGATAGCGATGGTTTATCAAATAGTGATGAAGATGAAAATAGTAATGAATATAGACTTCTGATGACTTATGAAGATGATGACTTTTTGGATGCTTTAGATGAAGATGACCTTTATGAAGAAATATCTAAACTCAAAATCTGTTTAGAATAAAATAATATGATTGTAGATACCTTGACATACAAACTTGTTGAAAGAGAAAAACACAATGAAAATCTAGAATGTGAAATTGTGGGTCTAAGAAAGGATCTTGAGAAAACAGAAGCTCTCAATCTTAGATTTGCTAAAGGATCAAAAACCTTAAATGAAATTATCAAAGTGCAATGGTCTCCTCTGATAAATATAGGTCTTGGATATACCAAAGGAGCATCTCAAGCATAGAAGCCATCAACCTCCACTAAAATCTATCTTGATGCAGCAAAGAGCAGTGAACAGTTTGACAATCGTCAGCAAAGGCATAAAGTAGACCACCAGGTAAAACAGGTTCAATTTACCTCAAGGATGAACAGAAGCCACAACCAACCTCAGGTAAATCATACTCAATTTGCTTCAAATATGAATGTCAATAGAAACTACAATCACTAGGTCAGTAGATTCAATAATCGTAGGAACTTCTTTAATGGTCAATGTTTCTCATGTCATAATTTTGGACACAAAGCTACTGAATGTTGCTTACAAAACCATCATGACTAGAGAAGCACAAAATCAAAGAAATGTGACAGGGATCAAGAAAAGTCCCTATAATAACTTTCTCTGCTTGAAAATGAAATATAATTCTCAATATGTAACAAGTTTGGCCATGAAGAAACTAAATGCAGGAGCAAATTTTGGCAAATATCTCAAAAGGAGCAAACTCCATTAAATCCCAAAATATGGAGAAAGAAAGAATCACAAACAGAAAAATGTGGTATATCCTTGTATGCAAAAGGACAAGAAAACCAATGGTACATCGATAGTGGATGCTCAAAACACATGACAGGTGACAAAGAAAAACTACACTCATATAATGCCTTAGAAAAGGACAAGACTGTCTCATTCCGAAACGACACTGCTACTGTCGTAAAAGGTAAAGGCTCTATTTTCTTGAAATAAGAAGTTAAAGCTGGAAATGTTATGTATGTTTATGGCTTAAATCATAACCTGTTGAGTGTGAGTCAAATGTGCAATCAAGGAACTGAAGTAGTGTTTCGATCAAATGGATGTGTTGTTCGTGAGCTTGATATAAGAGAAACCGTGATTAAAGGTACAAGAACTCCAAACAACCTATACATACTCAAGGGAGGACAACAACAGTGGTATCTAAGCAAAAATGATGAAAACTGGCTATGGCACAGAAGATTGGGACATCTAAGCTTTTCTCAAATAAGAAAAGCATGCAGATTCCAGGTTGTTCGAGATCATCCAGATATCAACATTCCTGAAAATACTATATGAAAATCATGTCAATTTGTTAAGCAAACCAAATCTCAATTCATTGAAAAGGAAGGATTAGCTAGTAAGCCTCTTGAACTTGTTCATACTAAGTTATGTGAACCATCAAGGAAAAAGTCATGTCGAGGAGAAGAATACTTTATATTGTTCATTGATGATTTTTCTAGAAAGTGTTGGATAGGTCTTCTAAAGCATAAAGATGAAGCATTTGAAAAGTTCAAAGCTTTGGTTCAAAAGAATCAAATTGCAAAATCAAATGCCTCAGATCTGATCAAGGAGGGGAATTTACCTTGGATGAATTCTTTGACTTCTGTGAACAACATGGAATAAAAAGACAGTTCTCCACTGCAAGAAATCCTCAGCAAAATGGAGTGGTAGAAAAGATGAACAGAACTGTTCAACAAATGGCTCGTGCTATGCTAGATGAATCTGGAACTCCTGCAACCCTCTGGGGTGAAGCTGCATTCGCCGCCATCATTATTCTCAACCAAGAAAATGTTCAAGTAAACAACACTCAAACTCCACATGAACTTTGGTATGGTAAAACTCCTACTATAAAGTACCTCAAAGTTTTTGGAAGCAAATGTTACATCAAAATGATTGAAGAAAAACTTGGTAAATTTGAACCTAGAGCAGATGAAGGTATTCTTCTTGGCTACTCTTCATGAAGTAAAGGATATAAATGTTATAATAAAATATTTGGGAAAATTATTGAAAGTATTGATGGTGTAGTTGATGAAGAACACAAAAATCCAAAATAAATAAAAGTCGAAGATCATGACAATGAAGAAGATGAGGATCATTTTCCCAAATCAAATCAAGTTGACTCTGAAGAAGAAACTAATGAAGCACCAGAAGAAGAGATAACGATAGAAGAAAAGACTTCGTCCAAGTATGTTCAGAAAAATCATCAAGAAACTCAAATTTTGGGGGAAAAGGGGCAAGTGTTCAGACAAGAAGAACTATTGTCGAAACCTCAAGCTATCTAGCATCACTATCTTCCACTGAACCTCAAAATGAAAATGAAGCATGCAAATATGAATGTTGGGTCAAGGCCATGAATGAAGAAATTGAGCAAATTGAAAAGAATAATACTTTGGAATTAGTTCCTAGACCTCATGATAAGAATATCATAGGAACTAAATGGATATTCAAAAACAAGCTGAACGAAAATGGAG
>APFE030068986.1:88629-119760 GCA_000404065.3 Pinus taeda
CATAGGAACTAAATGGATATTCAAAAACAAGCTGAACGAAAATGGAGAAGTTATTAGAAACAAGGCCAGACTTGTTTGAAAAGGATATGCTCAACAAGAAGGTATATATTTCGAAGAAACTTTTGCACCTATTGCTAGACTTGAAGCTATAAGAATGTTTCTTGCTCTTTCTAGTTTTCAGGAATTCTAAGTGTACCAAATGGATGTAAAATCTGCCTTTCTTAATGGAGACTTAGAAGAAGAATTCTATATTGAACAAACAGAAGGATTCATTCTTGGAAATGATCCAAAACTTGTATGCAAACTTAGAAAAGCTCTCTATGGTCTAAAACAGGCTCCAAGAGCATGGTATTACCGTCTTGACAAATATCTCCATCAACAAGGTTTTTCAAAAGGGTCAGCAGATAGCAATCTATATATAAATATGGACACTGATAAATTGCTAATAATTGTTGTGTATGTTGATGATATTATTTTTGGTAGCAATGAAGAATCCATGAGTCTAAATTTTGCCTCATTAATGCAACAATAATTTGAAATGTCCTTGCTTGGAGAGCTTACCTATTTTCTTGGTCTACAAGTTCAACAAAATAAAGATGGTATTTTTCTTTCACAAAACAAATATCTCAAACAGATCCTGGAAAAGTACAACATGGAAGATTCTAAACCAGTATGTACGCCAATGGTAACATGATGCAGTCTTAGCTCAAATGATGAATCAGCAATAGTACATCAACCAACTTACAGATCCATGATTGGCAATTTACTTTATCTAACAGGTACCCAACTAGACATCATGCATGCAGTGGGAATAGTTGGAAGATTCCAAGAAAATCCTAAGGAAACACACCTTCAGGCAGTCAAAAGGATTTTCAAATATCTCCAAGGAACATAGAACTTTGGTTTATGGTATCCTAGAGATACCGATCTTACACTTCATGCATATACAGATGCAGATTGGGCATGAAGTGTTGATGACAGAAAAAGCTCTAATGGTGGTGCATTCTATATGGGTTCCAAGTTAGTGTCTTGGTTCAGCAAGAAACAAAGTTCAATTGCATTATCTATAGCTAAAGCAAAATACATGGCTGCTGCATCTTGCTGCACACAACTACTTTGGACAATGAAAACCTTGCAAGACATTCAGATCACATGTACTCCACCTATCTCCATTCTATGTGATAATACAAGTGTGATCATTATTTCAAAGAATCCATTCACGCACTCCAAGAGCAAGCACATACCCATCAAATATCATTTTCTACGTGAACAAGTGCTTGAACAAAAAGTCAAATTGGAATATGTTCCCTCCAAAGAATAGGTTGCTGATATATTCACTAAACCATTGCCTAGAGAGACATTTGAATATCTCAAACCAAAGTTGGGAGTAGTTTCTACATCATCCTGTTGTTAAATCCAATTTTCTTCAAAGAAAGGTGGTTACATGCGAGTTTCATAAAGCATAGTTGCGTACATATGCGGGTTTCTGTGGGCACAGTCGTGTATAGGCTGGTTTGAAGGAAAACAGTGGGCTAGACTTAGAAAAAGGGGTCTGCCATGGTTCTGTCAATTATCTGCTCCGTTTGATGATGGTTTCACTTTGCTTATAATATATGGAAATATATTGGTTCTCATAAAGTTGTTGATAACTTGATGAATATTTGATTGTTGATGATGCTTTGATATCTCTTACTGACATATGCCATGATCAGATCTGACACTGAACAAGTGGAACAAGTTCAGGGGGAGAACATGGTTGATGATAGTTTGGGAACTAATGATGGACATATACATGTTGCTGGTGTGGATGTTAATTGACAGATGTTGCTGATGGTGCAGATCATATGATAGTTGCTAATGACTATCATGGTCTTGTTTTAGATATTTGGTCTCTATTATATAAGTCATGTACATATTTTAATGTAAAGGTCATTAAAAGACCTAATTTGTAACCCCAATATGCATGGGATGGATGATGTAATGTTTGTGTTTTTCCATGTATAAACAATTGTATATCCCCACTTGGTTGGGTGGATAAGTCAAATTTGGTATATCCCCACTTGATTGGGAGATGGATGTATGTATAGATATATTTTTGTAGACTTTTCTTATACTCGGGGGGAGCATGGACTCGATCATGGGAGCTCAATCAACACACTTCAGCATATCAGAGATTTCAGCATGCACTTAGGGGGAGGATGACCCTTTGCCCTTGATGTCAAAGGGGGAGAGTGACTTGGTGTGGTTATTGTTGCCATCAAGTCCAAAGGGGGAGATTGTTGGCATTATGATGTATGTGTTGTACTTGATGGCAACCCACTTATAACAGAACAACTCAATTGTATATGGTAACTAGATGAAAATACAGAAGAGATACCATAGGTGACAAAATGCATGACAATAGTGTTTTACAGATGTGATGAAATGCAGGGTAGCTTCAAGGAATTAGTTCAGTAGGCAACTCACTCAGATGAAAGATCACAATATACCAGGTTAACAGCACAGAGTTAAGACTACAGAGAATGAAGAAAGAGAGGTATACGCAGGTTCACCATTGGCCAAGCCGCGTATACATGCGGGTTCACTGTATACAAGTCACGTATACATACACACACACTTTCACAAAAGGAAAAGCACGTATACCTTGGAAAACTGAGTTGTTGGTCTCAAGTAATTGGTCCATAGTATTTTGATCCATAGTATTGGTCCATGGTATTTGGTTTGAGGTATTGACCCTAGGTATTTGATCCAAGGTATTGGTCCTAAGTGGTTTTCATCCATGGTATTGAGAAAGGCCTAAAACTATAAAAGGAGGAGAAGATCATTAGGCCAAGACATATAAATATTGAATATCTGATGAAGTGTGAGATCTAGTATGCAGGTTATTAGGTTATGGTGCATTACTATATTTGAACCAAGGAGGAACCTTAGTGTTTGATGAAAGATAAGATCTAATGATGTATCAGGATCTCAAGGCTTGAAGTGAATTATATTTATGTGATTTGATCATGTATCTAAATAACTAGTGCATGTTGTAGTATGTAAATATGATGATCTGGGTATGACTGAAGTCTGGAATAGTTATAATATTTAAATCATCATTTACAAATCTATACGTAGGTTCACTTTAGAAAAGGAGCATATACACGTTGGTTCCACATATCAAAGCAACGTATACATCCTAAATTTGATTTGCAGATATGTACGCTGGTTCACTTTGAGGAAAGTGCATATGCACATAGGCTCAACACATGGAAGTAGCGTATACCTTATAAAATATGTTTTACTTGCTTCTGTTTGTTGTTGCAGTGTTCTGGGTTCTGGCTTGGGTTCTGGTTATTGTATTCTAGTGACAGTATTCTGGATTATCAGACCAATGGGTTGTCAAAGTGATTGATTGATTCAGTTGTGGTTGGTTCAAAAGGTGATTGGTTGATGCAGATATATTTGATATGATGTTGTTGATGGATCCAGTCTGAAAATTTATGAAACGTGGTCCTTGGAAGAAAAAGGAGAATATCGTAGCCTTCTGTAGGTCGGCGCCTACGTACTAGTAAACACATCGACTAGTACAAGAGATAGGGGGTTGTAGCTCCCTTCCAGTAGAAGCTGAGGAATGAGAGAAGGTTGTAGCCTTTGCAAGTAGAAGCCTATGTACTGGTATAAGATTGCACCAGTACAAAAATGTAAATAGAATTTTCTTATTAAAATAAGACAGAGACGATTGCAGCAGGTGGTTTTCACCCACATTAGGTTTCCACCTTATATCTTGGTGTTCATGTGTGTTGCTTATGTGTGAAGCTTTAATATGTTTTTATTTCACTGTCTAATGAATTCCTGATATACTTATTAAAGTTAAATACATTATAATTTGGGTAAATCAAAAGATCTCTGCATATATGCTGGTTGCATTAAGTATAGTCGCGTATACACACTAGTTCACTAAGCTGGAGTAGCGTATACAAACCAGTTTTGAAAATCAAATTATTGATCTGATAATACTGATTCACCCCCCTCTCAGAATTGTTTCCAATAGCTAAGGCCCAGGTAGCACGCGATGCCATGAAATTGGTTGAACGACAGAAAACAGGAGGAGAAGAGTGCGAGGGACATAAGTCACCTTCACCTAGGACTAAAGTAGAAACAGAGGAGCCAACAAGAAAAGGTGGCACAAACTTGCAGAAGATGTCCACCCAACTCAAGCATGAGTGCTCGTAAGAAAAGAAAGTGTCGCGGAAGAAAACCAATGGTTCAAAAACATCCTTTGACCTAATCACCCTCACTAAGGGAGATTTGCATGACATTGGAGAAATGGTGAGGGATGTCACCGCAGAGGCCTTCTAACAGTTTGAAGAGTAGAGACAGCTAGTATTATGAGCTCTCCAGACAGAGTTGTAGGAGTTGTAGGCTCGCACTCCATAGGTTGGCACAATGTCCACCAGCCTCACGATCAACACTTCAACTGCCGCGAAGATGTTGCGCACAAAGGTGACCAACACGATAGCACTACCAGATGGAGCACTTACTACAAAAAATGAGGCTGACAGACCCACGGTCAGTAGCCTGAAAAGGGTGGGATTGAATATGGCCACGCTCCCTTGAGAGACACTCCACCTCTTGCAAGATGGAGTCACCGTGGAACTTAGGACCCGGGAGAGCCACACTCTGCAGGTGATGAGCGAGCAACGCATCAACATTGAGGAGTTGGGCATGTAGCATAATGAGTCAGTAGAACATAATTAAAAAATTATGTAGGTAGTGGAGGAGGCCTACTGAATGGTCTCGGAGTTGGACATTTACGCAGAAGAATCGATTGAGGCGTGCGTCTACAAGTTAGCCACAGGGGTGCGCGACGCTCGAGCAGAGATGGCTAGGATTCAACTGGAGCTAAACCTGCAGATCACAAAATTGTAGTTGAGGGCTCAGCCTTCAACTCCACCAGAAGACAGGGAACAACGTGTCACCACTATTGCAACAACAATAATAGCGATCGACAGTGCAGTAGCAGATTGCATGCATCTTTTCAAACAACCATTCGAGGTTTTGAGCACCCTGCAGGAGGACACAAATGTAGAGTGCCTAGAGACAGAGGAATGTGAGCTCCAAAAAGGTATGATGAGGTCAAAGGGATTGCATAGATGGTTTCCCTTACATAAAGGCTTGAACGGATGCAGGAGGAGAAGGCGCTTAAGGAACAGGTGGACGCTACTTGACACAAAGAAGCGGTATTAAAAGTGCACCTACAACCATCGATAGACGAGGCATATATGATCACAACCTCCATTGAAGGAAAGCTCGTGACACTACAGGCAATGCAACAACAGATTCAGGGTGGCAACATAACAACAGTCGCCGAGCAGAGAGTGGAAGAAATCCAGTAGGCGACCACTCAGTGTACTACTGAGGTTGCGACCATCCAAACGAAGTTGGGAGGTTTTCATGCTAAGATCTCCACACTTGTAGAATGACTCGATGGTGAGTCACGATGTTCGTGTTGGGGGCCTGTTGGGCACAAGACCCCCCAAGGATAGTTTTGGGGCTAAATTCCCATATTTTGAGAAAATTTTGTAATCCAGGTGTAAAGACTCCAAATTTTGTGGTCGCAGAGCGCATAGATGTTAAAGAGTCATTGGGTTGTCTGCCCTTATTTTGAAATGTAATGTCAGCTGTAAAATATCTACCCATGGTCCACAGACCATGGGATTGTATAAATAGAGCGAAGCTATAAGTATTTTGAAGAAGGAGACATTAAACATATAAGAAAGTCATAGCCTAGAGCAGGAAGTCTAAGTCTTGGGTTGTAGCGTAGATAGAGGCTGTGCAACTGAGTGCGTAGAGGCCTAGAGTAGAAGTCTACAACTGAGTGTGTGGGCCCTTGTAGTTGAGTACGCAGGGTGGGTTGAGTATGTGGTTATCTAGAATTATCAATAAAAAGAAGTATTCTACAATTCTTGCGTCTTTACTTCCTATTTATGCATCTTGTTATATTGGGTATGAATTTCACTTATAATGCTTATATGATGCACTAATATATGTAAGTGTGTTGGTTAAGTGAACGCAAGTAAGAACATATGTTTACTCGAAGCTAACTAAGGTCATTTATTAAGATAAGTGAAACACTTAGGATAATTAAGGAATTTGTGCGACTCGCTGCTATAGCAACGCAAAAGTACTTAAGCCCCAGATTAGGGATACACGAAGGTTGATCGTATACTTTCGTGAAGGTATTAAAGGTCAGAACATAGGGTTGTTCCTACAATCCCCAGAGCAAGATCACCTACGCGAAGGCATGGATATAAGAGATCAACGACATCACAACCATCTCAAGGGTGTGGAAACTTGGTTCCAGCATCCCCTATACTGCTTCGGGTGAGACTTCAGTCTGCGCTTTGCGGGCTGGTGCTGAAAGGGCCAATAGTGTAGGGATTTTTTTGGCTAATTAACACTGAACTTGGGCCAGGCCCCGTCAAGCCAATAGTAGGTGATTAATTTACATCATAACAATAAACATATTAGTGGTTTTCTCCCTTTGGGATTCCACGTAAAAATACATGTGTCAATAAGTGTGTGTTTCTAATTTGATGGATTGTGTGTATATGTGTTTGGCTTATTTTGTTGTTTACTTATATTGTTTTATGAATGCGCTCACAAGTAACTGGAAGTAAGAAAAGGAACAAATATTGGTGCTTAAATCTCTAAGAACTTCACTATTACTAATTCACCCCCCCCCCCCCCACCTCTAAGTAATTCCTTATTCCAACAATTGGTATTAGAGCCAAGTTCCTTTAGGAAAAATTTAACCACTAGAAGTTAGATCCATAAGGAATCATGTCTAGGAAAGAGAGTCATGATGCTTACTCAATCAAGATACCAATATTCGATGGGACAAACTATTCTTTTTGGAAAGTTAGGATGGAATCCTATCTTATGTCTCTAGGGGTAGATATTTGGAGATCTATGTTGATAGATTATGATATGCCTAATATCCCTCCCACATATGCATTCAGTGAAAAGGTGTATGGAAATAATGCTAAATCCAAGAATACCGTTCTCCTTGGCCTTAGTCAATCTGATCTTGTAAAATTTATGCACTGTAAATCTGCCAAGGAAGTGTGGGTGAAGCTCAATCAGAGTCATGAATGAGATGAAAAGGTCAAGCAGACTAAACTTCAAATCTTCAGAATGAGGTTTGAAAGCTTGAAAATGAGTGAAGAAGAAATTCTAGCAAAATACTTCCTCAGAGTTGATGAAGTAACCGATATGATTAGAGGACTTGGTGAAGCCATCAATGAAGATATAATTGTTCATAAAGTCTTAATATCTTTGCATATGATATTTAATGCCAAAATATTTTCCATTGAAGGGATGTTTGATCTAAAGAGTCTCATAATGGACCAATTTCTTGGTACTCTTACAACCTATGAGATGAGAGTAGGAAAAGAGAAGTTTGAACCAAAGGGAGGCAACTTTCAAGGTGTCCAAGAAGGATAAGGAACACAAAGACCATCAAGATTTCTCTAGCTACGAATCTAATCAAGAGTTGGCTCACTTTTCTAGGAAAATGAAGCATGGCTTAGGAAAGTATAAAGGGAAGTTTCCCTTCAAATGCTTTGATTGTGGAAGAGTTGGAAATTTTTTGTCCAAGTTCCCTTATGTTGTAGGGAAAACCCAACACTCCCCATTATTCACTTAACTCTCATTATGGGGACCCTTTAACTGATTGATTGGTCATATTAGTGTTAGATCTAAGATTTGGATTGCTCCAATGAGTTAATTTCATCCTTATATTCCTATCTAAACTCATTTGACCTCATTTGGACAAATGGTTTGCGAATAATGCCTATCTGAAGATTGTTTTTTTTTTTTCATCGCTTTGGCTTTATAGATTGTAAATTATTCATTTTTATTAATTTTTCTCTTTATTTATATTTTGTAAATAATTTGTTTATGTAAATATTATTTTTATTTTATTGTAATATAATATTTATTTTTATAGCCCCGATACCAAGAACTAAGTTGTAAACTTCAAAGTGGTCATAGACGAAGGCTTAAAGCAGGTGAAATATTTATATATGTTTATATATCAGAACTATAATAAAACATAATCCAAAGCCTCGATCCATTTTCATTTAGGGGTATAATAATACATAACTCAAAGTCTCGAATCATATTATAAATTGGCATATTGATTGAATATCATATATTGGAGTTAT
Source organism: Pinus taeda (assembly GCA_000404065.3). Lineage (NCBI taxonomy): Eukaryota > Viridiplantae > Streptophyta > Pinopsida > Pinales > Pinaceae > Pinus > Pinus taeda. Next base: position 96,843 of record APFE030068986.1, read on the forward strand.
ATAAGAACCATAACCCAAAGTCCGATCATATAACAAAGAGTTAGAGTTAAAGTCTAAGCCTTTTCAATATAATGCATCATAAACATTGTAGATGTAATTATAAATCGAAGTCCAAACACACATATTTTTTTTTTTCTACGTTAAGACTAACCTAAGTACCCACGGGGGATTTGAACCGGTGACCTATCGCAAGGAGTGCCTTAACAAGGCACCCATTCACCGTCAATCCAAAGCCCCGTGGGCAAGTCCAAACACACATATTAATGGTATAAGGAAATATAATATTAGAGCTTTACACTATAAAAATCCGATATCACTCAAATGCTTGACCTTTGATATGGCTCGTGCTTATGCCATGTTGTCCTCTGCTGGACCCATTACCATGTATTCCTTCACACTTATATCGGAAATATCTGAGTTTTGGGGGTTGTAACACCTTATAAAATTCTGATATACTCATTACTCCAAAACTAAACTAAGGTTTTATATGTGTGACTGTTGTGAAACTTTTTGATAAGGAATTTCCTGATAACTATTATCATTTTTTTTAGGATGGTTTCCATTATTTTCCACTTGTCCATACCAGGGGGCCGCAGTGTATTTATTTAAAAGTTGTTATATTTTTATTGGTTGTGAGTTGTAAATTGAAATTTGTTTTTGTATTGTTGGTTTATTGTTCCACCATATTTTATGGTTAAAACTCTGATTTTGTTATTTTATTGTAACAAATTTCCTGATTAAGGCCAACGTTAAAACAAACCAAGTCAATCACTAATGGGATTCCTTCTGATGGCATCTAAATTGGAAGAAATTTTTTCTATGACTGATAATTCTTCTCATCCATTCAGAACAAACTGAAAACCACTGACACCATTTTAGATCTTCACACCCAATTTGGGAAATTCATTTCACTTTCTCTCATTAGAATTTTGCCAGGCCCAATTAGAACATTCCTTCTGTCTTATTCATAATGTAATTAACATGGGGTTGAGATAAATATTAGAATCCAGGAGAAGAGGCTAAATGCCACGTTAGAGCTTATAATATGTTTGTAAAGGAAGTTTTGTCACATTTGCACTATTGTAGTGATTCAAAGCCATTATTTGCGAGCAGAGATTGGGCTGCTGGCAGCAAGGGATTTGCACTACTGCAGTCTTTTGAGGTTTATGTAATATGATTCAATTTTTTAATAAAGGTTTGTTTCCATAATTATTGTATAGCACTATTGTTTCCAGTATTCATTGAAATGAATTCTTCTTGACTTCTCAAATACATCTATGTTGTACGAGTATTTTAATTGGCCTTTAAGCTCTATTGTTAAATGCTAGTTATTAGCTCATTTAGAATTATGATCAAGCTACCTTGCAGAATTAATCATGAATGCATCTTGAAATCTGAATTTGTATAAGAACAAACGTTTATTTCTTTAGGCTGGATAACTATCTAACAATTTAGAGTTATAGATATTTTTCTTTTCATCATGGAATTTTATTTGAACTACTTCAGTATTATGTCATGAATATTTCTCGTTCTTATGCATAATAGATTAGGAGTTGGATATACTTGCATATAAGTGTCTAATAACTATTTATTAGGTACTTAGTTGTTTGTATTTGTTTCAACAAGGATTAGATCTCATGAACTATTTCCTTGATCTAATTCCTTCATCCTAATTCCAATTCCTACATGCTTCTTTTCCCATCTCATTAACTTACTCTCGATTGGGAGAAAGAATATTCTTTCCCTCTACCGAGATAGGTCTAGGATAATTGCATCTTAGGTTAAGTTTTGCATGTTAACTCTAGTTCTTGCATCTTTAAAGTCCTCTTCTCAAAGAGGCAAATCTTAGAGTGGTTTGGCTGAGCCACATAATTAGATTAAGGGTCATCCTCTTGCCTGACCAACAAATAGAATCGATATGATGTCTCTAACCTATTGGTAATAGAAAGATATACTTTAAGCCAATAGAAATAGAGAAAAGGTAATTGGACCTAGTCTAACCAGTTAGAACCACCATTTCAACGGAATAGGAGCTGCTTTAAGTTCTTGACCAGGTGGTCTCCCTTATAATGTTGTAGGCTGAGATTTTCGAGCCTTCAACATTTTTGGAACTAGAAGGAGAGTCTAAGACATGTTTTCTATTGTATTTTTTGTGTTTTAAAGTTTTATTTTAGTCACAATGGCTCCTCTTAAACTTCCCATTTGAGGTTGTATTTCTAGACATGCATCAACTAATACTCCACTAGAAATAGTAAGGCACTTGTCAAAGGTAAATTTTAATGGTAAGGTACATGTTTTTTCATTTGGTCATGCTTTAAAATTCATTTGAAAATTTTCAAATTCTACTTTTCATGATATTGATGAAGGTATTCTATGTAGGCTTTTTACTCTTACATTCTTGGGAAAAGTTAGAAGGTGGTGTCAATCGCTTCGATTTGCCTCAATTCATAGCTAGGATCAGTTTATTACAATGTTACTTTGGTAATTTGATGGCTATGACTACGAATAGGTATGTGATGAAATTGAAGATATATGAAGGTTCGGAAATGAATCTTTTATTTACTTTACCATTAGATTTCGTTTAAATTGTTTGAGATTTAAAATTGAAAATAAGCCTTCATAGGATGAATTATTAGATTGGTTTGAATATATTTACTCTCTTCCTCCCATTCACAATCCACATGGAATTATTACAATCTTTGATCGATCCTCTTCAAATTTTAATTGAGAATTCCAATATGGAGGTGCAGACTAATTATGATGAAGTTGTCTCTACCATGTATGATCAATTCCTTCATTTAGTGCACACTTCATATAGTATTAATAATTATAAGGATTCACCTTCATATGTCAGTGAATCTCAATCACAAAGCTTGGAAAGTTTTACTATTCAAATGGAAGAAGACACTAGCAACAATCTTGGAGAAAAATCTGCATTGAAATCAGAAAACAGTATGAATTAAATTTAGAAAATCAGATTATAGATCAACAAGTACACGCAAAAAATCAAGTTTTCAATAATATGCAATTTTCCATAGAAATTTCTGAATTTGAACCTATTGATCAAGTACAAAATTCAGGGCAGCCAAACAATATTCTTCAAGAAAGCACAATTAATCAATTGATTGATCTTAAATTTGAATTTTGTAATGAGGAAAATACAAACAAGGAATATTTCAGATTCATTTTTTCAAATTCACATTTTCCCTTTATCTCGATATTTTTGCTGATAGTAATTTTCCTTCTCATTGCATGAATAATGTTATAGAAAACAAATACGTTGATCCGAATAAATTCCCTATTAGTTTTTATTAGGATAAATAATTATTTATTGATCATTCTTCCAACATTGATCAACCTAAGCTTAATTTTCCTTCTTGTTTTGATTTTTCATATGAGAACAAAGATAATTTCAATGAAATTCATGAAGTTATTTATGAGGATGTTGATTCTTATTCTTTTCAATTGAATCCTCATGATCAGGGATCAATCATATGTGGGAATGAAGAACACTCTAACTCAGAAATTGTTCCAACTAATTCTCATTCTCAAGCAAACAATTATCTTCATGATTTCAACGTTAAAGAGTATTTTCCAATTTAAAATTAATATGATCATCAATCTCCTACACTTGTTCTTGGTCAAGAAAAATTTCTTCTTCCACAAGTTGATGCCAATGATCCTTCATATTTTATTATTTTGGCCAATGTTTGTCAGGGGGAAATTGTTTTAAATCAATTCCAGTTGTGTTGTAACAATAATGTAATTATGATTTGATTTTATTATTTTTCCTTCATCTATTTTGGTTGTTTTAGTATTTGTATTTTGTTTTCTTTTCTAAGTTTTTAGATATCTTATTTTGGCATATTGAGCAATTTAGTATTGAACACTCAATTAATGCATTGCCTAAAAGGGAAGATGAAGTTTCTAATCATAATTATGAACATAAAAGCTATTTCTCTTCCAATTACAATTGATTTTCATCTCTTATCACTTGCTTCTTTCTTCTCAAAAGAAGTGCCAACAAGAGAGTGTATTTTCATAATATGACCAACAGTCTAATTCAATTAATAATCTTCCTATTGGCTTGAGGGGGCCTGACCCAAGTTCAACATTAATTAGCCGAACAAATCCCTACACTACTGGCCCTTTCGACATCATCTTGCGGAGCACAAACTAAAGTCTCACCCATAGCAGTATGAGGGCATGCTGGAACCAAGTTTCCGCACCCTGAGATGGTTGTGATGTCGTTTGATTCCCTCTATCCTTGTCTTCGAACACGTGGGTTCGCTCTAGGTATTACAAGACAAACCCTCTATTATGGCCTTCAATACCTTTGCGAAAGTATATGATCGACCTTTGCGCATCCCTAACCTATGGCTTGGGTACTTTCGCGTTCCTATGGTAGCGTGCTATGCAGATTCTCTAATTATCCTAAGTGATTTGCTTATCTCTTCAAATACTTAAAGTTAAGACCGCATAAGCAGATATTCATAATTGCACTCAATTATTCGATGTAATTGCATTCATTCATGCATCACATAAGTCTAATAAAGGAAGTTCATACATAAAATATCCAAAAACATCAACAGAACAAAGACACATAAATTGCATAATAACTCCTTTTATTAATATCCTCCAGGTGTTTACAAACTCTACCCACCCAGCGCACACAGCTGCAGGGGTCTGCGCACTTAGCTACAAACTTCTACCCTAGGCCTCTGCGTACTCAGCTGCAGAGCATCTACCTATGCTATGAACCAAGACTTAGACTTCTTCTTCAAAGTTATCACTCTATTACATGATCTGCCATTCTATTCATCCCTAAAATACTTAGAGCTTAGCTCTTTTTATACAATCGCATGGTCTGTGGATCATGGGTAGATCTCTTACAACCGAATTTACTTTACAAAACTAAGGGAAGACTACCTTTTTGACACATAAACCTTCGTGCTCCGTGACCACAAAATGCAGAGTCTTTACAATTATATTACAAAAATTGACTTAATATGGGCTTTTAGTCCCAAAACTTCCCTTAGGGGATCCCGCTCCCAAAAGGCCCCCAACACAAACATCGTGACTCACCATTGAGTCAATTGGTAGGCACGAAGATCATTGTGTGAAGCCTGTCTAGCTCAACCCAAATGATCGTAACTACAGCCATGCACTGAGCTACTACCTACTTTTCATCTTCAACTGTCTTCTCGGTTACTGCTCCTGTGTTGTCAGCATGAAGCTGTTGTTGCGTCGCTTGCAGAGTCGCAAGCTTGCCTTCAATGTTTCTTGTGACTGCGTAAGATTCCTCCAGCCAAGGATTTAGTCGTGCCTTCTACACTACTTCCTTGTGCAACACTGTGTCCACCTGTTCCTTCAGCTACTTGGCTTCCTGTAGCTTTGCTAACCTCTGTGTCAGTGCGACGGTTCCTTCTATGCCCTTAACTTTTTCATAGTGTTATTTGAGTTTGTACACTTCCATCTGTAGCCTCTGGATGTTTGGGTCCTCCTACAAGCTGGTCATGACCTCAAACGATTGCTCGAACAACTGTGTGCAGTCTGCTACTCAACTCTCCACTGCCACGACTGCTTCTGTGACAGCGGTTGCTCGCTGTTCCTTTACCTCTGGCAATGTTGAAGGCTGGGCCCTCAACTAGAGGTCTATAATCTGTAGGTTTAGCTCCAACTGAACCCACGCCATCTCTATTCGAGTGTCACACACTAATGTGGCCAATTTGTGGATGCGGACCTTGACTGGCTCCTCCTCTGGAATGGCCAACTATGGGACCATTCTGCATGCCTCATCCACAGCCTATATGATCTTCTTACTCTGGCTCGTTGCCTTGGCCTCAGCGGTGATGGAAAAATTTCCCTGTAGGGCCATATGTTCGTTGTTTATCCTTGGTTCACTGATGACCTAGAGGGTGTCATGCTCACGGGTCCTTAGCTCAGCAATTACTCCATCCTACAAGAGGTGGAGTGCTTCACGCGGAAGCACTACTAGGTTTAGTCCAACTCCCTTCAAGGCAGTGACAATGGGCCTGCCAGCCTCATTTTTCATGGTCAGTGCTCCATCTAGCAGCACTATCACACTAGAATCCTTTGTGTGCAGCATATCAGTAACCTCTGATGTGCCAATAGCTAAGACGGTAGACAACGTACCATCTTGCGATGTGCGAGTCTGCAACTCCTGCAGCTTGGTCTGGATGGCCCCTAGGATGATCTGCTGCTGCTTTTCAAATTATTGTAGGGCCTCTTCAGTGACATCTCTGACTGTGTCACCAATGTCATATAAGTCGTCCTTCATCAATGTGATAGGGTTCAATGAGGTCTTGGTTTCCAATAGAAAGATATACTTTAAGCCAATAGAAATAGAGAAAAGGTAACTGGACCTAGTCTAACCAGTTAGAACCACCATTTCAACGGAATAGGAGCTGCTTTAAGTTCTTGACCCGGTGGTCTCCCTTATAATGTTGTAGGCTGAGATTTTCAAGCCTTCAACATTTTTGGCACTATAAGGAGGGTCTAAGACATGTTGTCTATTGTGTTTTTTGTATTTTAAAGTTTTATTTTAGTCACAATGGCTCCTCTTAAACTTCCCATTTGAGGTTGTATTTCTAGACATGCATCAACTAATACTCCACTAGAAATAGTAAGGAACTTGTCAAAGGTATATTTTAATGGTAAGATACATGTTTTTTCATTTGGTCATGCTTTAAAATTCATTTCAAAATATTCAAATTCTACTTTTCATGATATTGATGAAGGTATTCTATGTAGCCTTTTTACACATACATTCTTGGGAAAAGTTGGAAGGTGGTGTCAATCACTTCGAGTTGCCTCAATTCATAGCTAGGATCAGTTTATTACAATGTTACTTTGGTAATTTGACAGCTATTACTACGAATAGGTATGTGATGAAATTGAAGATATATGAAGGTTCGGAAATGAATCTTTTATTTACTTTACCATTAGATTTCGTTTAAATTTTTTGAGATTTAAAATTGAAAATAAGCCTTCAAAGGATGAATTATTAGATTGGTTTGAATATATTTACTCTCTTCCTCCCATTCACAATCCACATGGAATTATTACAATCTTTGATCGATCCTCTTCAAATTTTATTAACGTAATTGAGAATTCCAATATGGAGGTGCAGACTAATTATGATGAAGTTGTCTCTACCATGTATGATCAATTCCTTCATTTAGTGCACACTTCATATAGTATTAATAATTATAAGGATTCACCTTCATATGTCAGTGAATCTCAATCACAAAGCTTGGAAAATTTTACTATTCAAATGGAAGAAGATACTAGCAACAATCTTGGAGAAAATTCCGCATTGAAATCAGAAACTCAGTATGAATTAAATTTAGAAAATCAGATTATAGATCAACAAGTACAGGCAAAAATTCAAGTTTTCAATAATATGCAATTTTCCATAGAAATTTCTGAATTTGATCATGTTGATCAAGTACAAAATTCAGGGCAGCCAAATAATATTCTTCAAGAAAGCACAATTAATCAATTGATTGATCTTAAATTTGAATTTTGTAATGAGGAAAATACAAACAAGGAATATTTCAGATTCATTTTTTCAAATTCACATTTTCCCTTTATCTCGATATTTTTGCTGATAGTACTTTTCCTTCTCATTGCATGAATAATGTTATAGAAAACAAATACGTTGATCTGAATAAATTCACTATTAGTTTTTATTAGGATAAATAATTATTTATTGATCATTCTTCCAACATTGATCAACCTAAGCTTAATTTTCCTTCTTGTTTTGATTTGTCATATGAGAATAAAGATAATTTCAATGAAATTCATGAAGTTATTTATGAAGATGTTGATTCATATTCTTTTCAATTGAATCCTCATGATCAAGGATCAATAATATGTGGGAATGAAGAACACTCTAACTCAGATATTGTTCCAACCAATTCTCATTCTCAAGCAAAAAATTATCTTCATGATTTCAACGTTAAAGAGTATTTTTCAATTTAAAATTAATATGATCATTAATCTCCTACACTTGTTCTTGGTCAAGAAAAATTTCCTCTTCCACAAGTTGATGCCAATGATCCTTCATATTTTATTATTTTGGCCAATGTTTGTCAGGGGGAAATTGTTTTAAATCAATTCCAGTTGTGTTGTAACAATAATGTAAATTATGATTTGATTTAGTTATTTTTCCTTCATCTATTTTGGTTGTTTTAGTTTTAGTAGTAGTTCTCAAAAGAAGTGCCAACAAGAGAGTGTATTTTCACAATATGACCAACAGTCTAATTCAATTAATAATCTTCCTATTGGCTTGAGGGGGCCTGACCCAAGTTCAACATTAATTAGCCAAACAAATCCCTACACTACTGGCCCTTTCGACATCAGCTTGCGGAGCATAGACTGAAGTCTCACCCATAGCAGTATGGGGGCATGCTAGAACCAAGTTTCCGCACCCTGAGATGGTTGTGATGTCATTTGATTCCCTCTATCCTTGTCTTCGAACACGTGGGTTCGCTCTAGGTATTACAAGACAAACCCTCTATTATGGCCTTCAATACCTTTGCGAAAGTATATGATCGACCTTTGCGCATCCCTAACCTATGGCTTGCGAACTTTCGCGTTGCTATGGTAGCGTGCTATGCAGATTCTCCAATTATCCTAAGTGATTTGCTTATCTCTTCAAATACTTAAAGTTAACACCGCATAAGCAGATATTCATAATTGCGCTCAATTATTCGATGTAATTGCATTCATTCATGCATCACATAAGTCTAATAAAGGAAGTTCATACATAAAATATCCAAAAACATCAACAGAACAAAGACACATAAATTGCATAATAACTCCTTTTATTAATATCCTCCAGGTGTTTACAAACTCTACCCACCCAGCGCACACAGCTGCAGGGGTCTGTGCACTTAGCTACAAACTTCTACCCTAGGCCTCTGAGTACTCAGCTGCAGAGCATCTACCTATGCTATGAACCAAGACTTAGACTTCTTCTTCAGAGTTATCACTCTATTACATGATCTGCCATTCTATTCATCCCTAAAATACTTAGAGCTTAGCTCTTTTTATACAATCGCATGGTCTGTGGATCATGGGTAGATCTCTTACAACCGAATTTACTTTACAAAACTAAGGGAAGACTACCTTTTTGACACATAAACCTTCGTGCTCCGTGACCACAAAATGCAGAGTCTTTACAATTATATTACAAAAATTGACTTAATATGGGCTTTTAGTCCCAAAACTTCCCTTAGGGGATCCCGCTCCCAAAAGGCCCCCAACACAAACATCGTGACTCACCATTGAGTCAATTGGTAGGCACGAAGATCATTGTGTGAAGCCTGTCTAGCTCAACCCAAATGATCGTAACTACAGCCATGCACTGAGCTACTACCTACTTTTCATCTTCAACTGTCTTCTCGGTTACTGCTCCTGTGTTGTCAGCATGAAGCTGTTGTTGCGTCGCTTGCAGAGTCGCAAGCTTGCCTTCAATGTTTCTTGTGACTGCGTAAGATTCCTCCAGCCAGGGCTTTAGTCGTGCCTTTTACACTACTTCCTTGTGCAACATTGCTCCACCTGTTCCTTCAACTACTTGGCTTCCTGTAGCTTTTCTAACCTCTGTGTCAGTGCGACGGTTCCTTCTATGCCCTTAACATTTTCATAGCGTTATTTGAGTTTGTACGCTTCCATCTATAGCCTCTGGATATTTGGGTCCTCCTGCAAGCTGGTTAGGACCTCAAACAATTGCTCGAACAACTGTGTGCAGTCTGCTACTCAACTCTCCACTGCCACGACTTCTTCTGTGACAGCAGTTGCTCGTTGTTCCTTTACCTCTGGCAGTGTTGAAGGCTGGGCCCTCAACTAGAGGTCTATAATCTGTAGGTTTAGCTCCAACTAAACCCACGCCATCTCTATTCGAGTGTCACACACTGATGTGGCCAATTTGTGGATGCGGACCTTGACTGGCTCCTCCTCTGGAATGGCCAACTATGGGACTATTCTACATGCCTCATCCACAGCCTATATGATCTTCTTACTCTGGCTCATTGCCTTGGCCTCAGCGGTGATGGAAAAGTTTCCTTGTAGGGCCATATGTTCGATCCTTTGTTCACTGATGACCTAGAGGGTGTGGTGCTCACGGGTCCTTAGCTCTGCAATTACTCCATCCTGCAAGAGGTGGAGTGCTTCACGTGGAAGCACTACTAGGTTTAGTCCAACTCCCTTCAAGGCAGTGACAGTGGGCCTGCCAAGCTCATTTTTCATGGTCAGTGCTCCATCTAGCAGCACTATCACACTGGAAGCCTTTGTGTGCAGCATATTAGTAACCTCTAATGTGCCGATAGGTAAGATGGTAGACAACGTACCAGCTTGCGATGTGCGAGTCTGCAACTCCTGCAGCTTGGTCTGGATGGCCCCTAGGATGATTTGTTGCTACTTTTCAAATTACTGTAGGGCCTCTTCAGTGACATATCTGACTGTGTCACCAATGTCATATAAGGCGTCCTTCATCAATGTGATAGGGTTCAACGAGGTCTTGGTTGCGTTGGAATTCTTTCTGGGCCCTCCCTTCTCTAGCTCTCTTGGGCACTTAATGTGGGCGAACATCTCTTGAGGGTCCATGCTGTGATGCTCTATGTCCTCCTCGTCAGTCTTAGGTGAAGGCAACTGCACACCTTTGTCAGAGCCCCGCTCTGTGTCACCTATCTGTTTTCCTACCTCCTTTCCTACCTGTTCCGCCCAGGCCTTCTCAATGACCTCCTTTTTCCTATTTTGGACCAACTGCACCATATTCAACTTGGCCTCTTCCTTCTTCTTCTATGTGGCGCACTTTCTCCCACCCACTGCCAAGTCTGTGGTAGTGCACCACTTCACTGACCATTTATTAAGTACCGGATCGATGGCATCATCTGTGGCCAAGTACGGAAAATCGTACCATTTCTAAACAGGGTCCTTCTGTGCCCTGATTGATATCCAATGGAAATCAAATTTAAACTCATCATAGCTCTACAGGTTAGTGTATATTGTGGGTGACAATTGTGGCTTGCGAATGATGGCCATCCTGATATTCATTTCCATTAAGATCTAGAAGATCTTGCTGTCCCGAACTCGCTCCACATCCTTGGTCGACCACATCGAAGCGTACTTCATTGCTTTAGGAAGGTTTGGTGCGACTGAGGGGAACTAGCTCTCCTCTGGTAGCTCCCACTCTACTAGTACAATCAACAGCAAGAGCCACGTGTAGTGGAAAATCTTGCTTTTCTCTTGTGCTTTGCGGCAGTTCGCGAGGAACTCTTCGCGAAGGTAGTCCAACCAGTTAAACTGGACTCCTTCCATGCACTGTTATGCAAGCGCGATGACAGGTGCCGACACCTCGTCAGTGCGACACTTACACATCACCTTCCCTACAAGGATTTGTGTTGCTACCTTCATAGTGCGGTCACAGATGTTGGAGATAGCGTACCCATGCAGCTTCTTCACCAACTTGAATTTCTCCTTCAATGATTCTGCGAGCGCCTGCTCACCACCCTTGCCGCCAAAGATCATAGCTGGATTTTGGCCTATATATGACATGCGCATTATGCGGTGAATCAACATATCTTTGATGGGTATCATCTCCTCCAACCATAGAAACCCATCATGCACCAAGCATAATAGCTATTTGATGACCAAAAATGTCATGGGGGTGCGGTAATAGTGTGGCACAACAGCTGCTTGATGACCAAAACTATCACGGGGTTGTAGTTATAGTTCGGCACCCAGAATAGGTTCAACAATCCTACCTTCTCTACTCCCTTGAGCCACCTCTGTGGCTCTAATGTTGTCATCCTTGTATTCACGTCTGTGATGTGGTGCATCAATTGTTTGGTCGCTAGGTGCAAGAACTTCTAGTGGTCTGCCAAGTCCTAGTCTACGAGATTCAATATCGGCACCCACGTACAACGCGGACCATCAAAAGCAATTTCATCTGGTAGCAGAGGGGTTTGTAGGGGATTCTTACTTTCACCAATGTCCTTTGGGACCTTAGACTTAGGCTTGCGCGGAGGGACATACTACGGTAACCGTGTAATAGGGTCACACCTTGGGCTTCAACCTCCTCTAATTCCACTCCCACATCCTCATCATCAATCGAGATGTCTTCGATATCCTCCTCCCCAGCTTCTCGGTTTATAGCCTTTCCTTTCTCCTAGGCAGTGGACTTTGGTGGGTTTCGTCTTGGAAACGTGCACACCAGTATGGTAGGTTGCTTGCCCTTCTTGTCCTTCATGGTCTCGTTGGTTTGGGTTGGCTTTGGTCTCCACGTTCTCGGGGATTTACGGACCTTTGCCAATACTTAGGCCACTCTTGGAGCAACTACTTCTACCTCTCTCTCCATTTCCTGTGCTGGCTCTTCTACTACTTGCTGTGTACTAATAATTTCTGGGGGGCGCTGACATGATCTTTCACAAAAATCCCTATGTGTCCTCCGACAAAGTTGCAAATACCCCAAAAACTATTAGAAGCTCATATTTCTCATGATTCATTAGTGGTTGAGAGCTCAACAATTGAATACTCAAAATGCCAAGTGTTTTTCGTTGGACACAACTTGTAATTTATAGGGCATTTTGAATTCAAATCCGACCATTCCCCCCAAAATCGGTTCATTAACACTAGATTGGTGGCATATTTCCAAGGACCTAAGTCATAAATTTTGTCTTAAATACCGACCACGTTCTCCATTTGGACTCACTTCTGTTGTCTTTTCATGAACAGTGACTTTAACAGTCACTTTCTGGTCGATCTACGCAATTTCTCCCTAGGTAGTGCAACTCCCTCCGCACTTCTACGAGCCAAGTGACACGTCCTTGATTTGCACCATCTTCAAATCATGTAGCTCCCCAACTTGGGCAGTGTAGTTTATAGTCCCACGCCTCCTTTCAATTACCTAAAGTGCTAATACAATGTTACTTTCATTTAGTCACATGGTTGGACCTCCAGTGTATGGTTTCAAGCTACTGCCATTCACCTTTCCTGGGAAGGGTTCTACATTTAATTTGACCAGCTGTACTGCTCCTATGTCAGTAATCTTCTTAATAACATAAGGCCCTAACCAGTGCATCTTGAATTTTGCTAGAAATTTATCAAACTTACTATCATATTATAAAACCAGGTCATTTACCTTAAATTTGTGCAGCTTGATGTGTCGACCATGCCATGCTTTTTCACGCTGCTTTTGGACCTGCTAGTGAAATCCAACCAAAAATATGTATTCTTCGAGCTCATCTAGCTATGCGAGCCTCTCCTCCAGGGCTCTGCAGTCCATCATACCTGTGAGCGCTACTATACATAAACTAGGCACAATGTATTCCATAGGCATTACTGCTTCCATACAATAAACAAGCCTAAAAGGGGTTTTTCCAGTCAACTTCTTGAATGGCGTTCAATAAGCCCATAGTACTGTAGGTATGCGTAGGTCCCAATCACTTTGCTAAGCATTACAAACCTTGATCAACACATTTTCAAGCACTTTTTTGAACGCCTCCACTGTCCCGTTAGCCTGTGGGTGATAAGGTATGCTCTTCTGGGTGTATACATGAACTTCCTCTGTCAGTGCGCTAATCATATCATTTAAGAAGTGCGTACCATGATCACTCATCAAGATCTTTGGACAGCCAAATCGCATTAGTACATGCTCAAATAGGAACTTCGTGGAAGTTGCACTCGTGCAGTCCCTCATCGGCTGTGCTTCTGCCCAATGAGTCAAATACTCTATCACGGTGATAATGTATCTTGCTCCTGTCTTTCCTTATGGCTAAATGGGTCCTACAAAATCTATCGCCCACTTCTCGAAGGGTTGCAACGTCATTTGTGGATTCAAAGGTATTTCATCCCTCTGCGATGGCTTGCCCGTTCGTTGACATACATCACATGCCTTGCAATATGCTTTTGAATCCTAATGAAGGGTTGGCCACCACAACCCTACGCGTAGAATATTTTGTGAAGTTTCTGTTATTCTCTTAACCTACAAGACGATACAAGAATACCAAATATGTGAAGAAATATACCCAGAACATAGAACAGTGAGAAATAACAACAAGTATTTTATTATTTAGAAAGCAATGTTCACATGCCTCTTCGAGGGGGAAACCTCCAATATAACAGAGCTCGATTACAAAATAAGACACAATGCTCCTCGCAAGGAGTTCTATCCTTTATATAGGATTCATACATGCAATACCATGAGGCAATACCATGGTTCTTATTAATACCATCTATCTAATACCATGGCCCATTTGCAACTAACTATGGTCCCGTCATTAAATGTGGGTTAGCCACTTACAATTATTAATATGGGCTTTATTGACTCTTTACTTAACTATAACTATGACTCGATCCTATTACCTAAATAAGGGGGTTAGGGTGGGACCCTAACATGCCCTCCCCGATAAGAATAGCCTTGTCCTCAAGGCTGAAGCTGCGGAAACTGCTAAAGGATAGTTGATGGTTCCCATGTTGCATCTTCTGGAGAGGTGTCTTTCCACTTGACGAGGACTTCCTTGATCATGTGGCCACACAGGTGACATTCTCGTGTGTCCAAGACCTATTCAGGTTGGAGCCAAATTGACCTTTCTTCATCTAGTTTAGGTAGACCGGTTTGAATTGTGTAATTGTTCCCAATCACTTTCTTGAGGCATGAGACATGGAAAACTGGATGGATTTTTCCAGTGGGTGGCAAAGGTAGCTTGTAGGCCACTTCTCTAATGCGTTGAAGTACTTGATACGGCCCATAGAATTTTGGAGATAGTTTCCGACAACCCTTGTCTTTGAGTGATGTTTTCTTATATGGTTGCAGCCTCAAAAGAACCTGATCCCCTTCTTGAAATTGGTGCTCTGAGCGATGCTGATCTACTTGTTTCTTCATGCGGTTTTGAGATTGATGAAGATTCTCTTTAAGATGGGCAAGCATGGTTGTGCGGTTCTATAGGAGTTGATCCATTTCTTGTACCTTCGAGCACCCCTTGATATAAGAAGTAGGGGAAGGAGGGAGTTGGCCATAAACTACTTCATATGGAGTCATTTTGGTGGTGGCATGATAGTTGGTGTTATACCACCATTTAGCTAGAGGTAACCACTGTACCCAGAGATGTTGCTTTTCTGAAGTGAAACACCTAAGGTAGGTTTCCAGACATTTGTTGACTACTTCATTTTGACCATCAGATTGTGTATGATAGGAAGTACTGAGTTTTAGTTGGGTACCTTGTAGCCAGAAGAGTTCCTGCCAAAAATTACTGGTGAAGACCGGGTCACGATTAGACACAATGGAAGTGGGCATGCCATGAAATTTGAATATCTGACCTATGAAAGATTGAGTGACCAAAGCCGGTGTAAAAGGGTGGGGTAGGGCGCAAAAATGAGCATACTTAGAAAGTCTGTCCACAACCACCATGATGACTGACTTGTTTCCTAACTTTGGAAGACCTGTAATGAAATCCATAGAAACCTCCGTCCATATTGATGCCGGAATGGGCAATGGTTGTAATGTGCCTGGTGCTTTGACTGTCTCTCCTTTGTGGCGCTGACAAACGTCGCATTTCGCTACGAAAGTAAGAATGTCATTTTTCATGCATGTCCAAAAAAATGATCTTCGAGTGCGAGCATACGTCTTCTGAAAGTTTGAATGTCCTACAGTGGGGATGAGTGCAACTCCACTAAAATGCGGCTTTTGAAGGTGGATGTTGGTGATATTACAACTCTATCCTTGTAGCAATGAATCTCATCCTGCCACGAGTAGCCCTCTGTGGAATTTGGATCCACCTGCAATTGAGTAATGAGTTAGGAGAACCAGGGATGTGAAATCCATTCCCTTCGAGCCTCTTCAATCCATTCTGGAATGGGAAGGGAAATTGTGAGCAGGGTACTTTCCTCCTCAAATTGGCAAGATAATGCATCTGCTACAATATTTTCACGCCCTTTCTTGTAAATTATCTCATAATCATATCCCAGCATTTCTGTGAGCCATTTATTTTGGTTTGGTGAGGATAGGCATTGCTCCAAAAAATATTTAAGGCCTTGATGGTCTGTGCAGATTTGGAAGCGTCTCCCCAATAAGTAAGGTCGCCAGGTATCTACTACATGTAAGATGGCCATCATCTCCTTCTCATAGGTAGATTATCCTAGATTCTTCCCACTTAGTTGTTAGCTTGTGAAGGCCAAGGGTCAACCTTCCTGCATTAAGATTTCCCCAATACCCATAACCGAAGCATCACATTCAATGACAAAATATTTGGTGAAGTTGGGTAGTGCTAAGACTAGAGTGGAACCATGGCATTTTTTAGCGCTGTAAAGACCTGTTGTGCTTCATCATTCCAAAGGAATGAATTTTTCTCGAGGAGTTGAGTGAGGGGCCTCACAATGCGACCATAATTGCAGACAAATTTGCAATAGTAGCCTATGAGACCGAAAAATCCTCTTAGGCTCTTTAAGGTCCTAGGTTGAGGCCAATCCTACATTGCTTGGATCTTTTTGGGGTCCACCTTGACACCTTCACGCCCCACAATGTGGCCCAAATACTCAACTTCTTCCATGCCAAAAAGAACACTTGGACATCTTAACAAATAATTTATGCTCGCGGACTAGTTCCAAGAGCAGATCTACATGCTGAAGATGTGCGGCCCAAGTGCAACTGTAGATGAGGATGTCATCGAAGAAAACAAGGACAAATTCTGAGATATGGTTTGAGCAGGTGGTTTATAAGGCTCTAAAAAGTAGATGGGGCATTACAAAGACCAAATGGTATGACCAGGAACTCATAATGGCCTTCATGAGTTGTGAAAGCAGTCTTTGGAATGTCGACTTCTTTCATGTGAATTTGGTGGTATCTTAAGCAAAGATCAAGCTTAGTGAAGAATTGAGCCCCATTTAGTTCATCCAGCAAATCATCAACAACCCAGATGGGAAATTTATCTTTGGCTATCAACTTATTGAGGGCCCTGAAGTCTAGACACATACGCCATTCCCCATATTTCTTGAGCACCATGACCATTGGTGATGAATAAGGACTAATGCTGGGACAAATGATGCCTGCTTCCAAAAGTTCCTTGATTATTTTTTCTATTTCATTCCTTTGGGCGAACAAATATCTATATGGGCACACATTTGGTGGTTGGGCCCTTGGGACCAAAGTGATGCTATGATCATGTTCCCATCTTGAAGGTGGAAGCTCATGAGGCTTGTCAAAGACTGGTAGATGGTTATTTAAGATCTATTGCATCTCAAGATGAATCGGAAGAGAATTGGCTAGACTCACCCTCACTATTTTCATTGCCAATCTATGCCTTCTCGCGGGCTTCCACCTTGCCCATAGAGAGTTTTGTAGTTATTTTCGTCAGTTGGTCTTAGATGTCTTTCAAGGATGCTTCAAGGTCGTCCATCCTTTCATTCGCCATAGCTTGATTTCTAGTTTGTACCATGTACCGAGCCAATTTACTTGAAACTTGGGACTACCCAAATTTTTTTTGGCACTAACAATTGAATGGTACCACCTTGCTCAGCTCGTCATCCTGATTCTTATGGGCTAAGTCACCAATAAGCACCTCGAGGGTTCCCAGACTCATTTTTTTTGTTTTTTTTGAAAACTCCTAACGGAGTTTTACTCCTTGCTTAGGAATACTGCAGTAGCCGAATCCCTAAAATGTCAATGCTGCCAAAAGTATTGCAAAAATCACCCCCAGGTATAGGAACCCACACAACTACTTAGATCTAGATGGCAGATCTGATGGATCTGAGAGATCTGAATGGTTCATCAGATAGATTTGAACGGTGGAACATATTGCTACTGTGGATCTAATGGATCTAATAGATCTGAATGGTTGTTCTGATAAATCTGAATTGTGGGACTGATTGTTGCTGCTACTGCAAAACCCCACTTGCGAGATCTGATCTGGCAGAGATTATGCGTGATCCAGAGATCGAGAAGGGAACTATGGTCTCAAGGAGTGTCAGGTGCTACAGATCGCAATATACAGGGGTCTGATAGTAGTACTCGGCCCAATTTTTCAGGTCACTAACCAAGGAGGATCAACTGTACTCTTAGCCATATAACCCGACTACCCTATCATATGGGCGAGTAATCTCTAAGAGTGTTGTTCTCGGTGTACTGTAGCATCAATACGGTCGACGGTTTATCTATGGTGAGGTTTCAAGGGAGCTAGGGGGCTTCCAATATCCCTAAAGGGTACTTGGAAGACAATCCATGCACGATTATGTCTAATGCGCTACTACTCGAAGGGGTACCCATAGGGGTTACAAGGGAGTCCAAAAAGCATGACCACCTTTTGTATTTCTTGCATGCATGCCTCCCCAAATCCATAGGTTTATGCGCTCAATGACAGATCCCATGGATTAAAGATGTCGGAACATGTCTCTAGCCAAAAAAAAAAATTGCTAAAAAATGGAGATCCCATCACCCTGGAAAGTGATATGATACCACTTGTTATGCTCTTAACCTGCAAGACGATACTAGAATACCAAATATGCGAAGAAATATACCCAGAACATAGAATAGTGAGAAATAATAGCAAGTATTTTATTATTCAGAAAGCAATGTTCACTTGCCTCTTCCAGGGGGCAACCTCCAATAGAGCAGAGCTCGATTACAAAATAAGGCACGATGCTCCTTGCAGGGAGTCTCTATCCTTTATATAGGATTCATACATGCAATACCATGGAGCAATACCATGGTTCTCATTTCCCATTTGCAACTAACTATGGTCCCATCATTAAATGTGGGTTAACCACTTACAATTATTAATATGGGCTTTATTGACTCTTTACTTAACTATAAATATGACTCGATCCTATTACATAAATAACAGGGTTAGGGTGGGACCCTAATAGTTTCTCTCCCTTCATAATTTCCTCCCGCGGCTCCCCCATGAGCATTCACGAGGATGCTGCTTCTTTTGAACCTAGGTACATACTGTCACAATATCTCCTCAATCCCCATCTTGTATAGATGCCCAACAATGACAGAGAAATCTACCGTGCACACTACTGATTCCTTCTTTTGTTGGACAATTTATCCTTCTAGAGCAGTTCCTGTGTTAGGAAGTGTATTATATCCTCAAAATGACCATCCACGACATGCACTGCAAATAGCTATGCATTAGGCAATCCTTCTTCCAATTTAGTAGGTTCATCCCCTATTTCGATGCGCGACAGATGGTTTGGTCCCGCGTTCAATCGTCCAGGCTTCACAACCACTTCAAAATCATACTTCTAGAATAATAAGAGCCACCTACAGATTCTCACCCCCAACATAGGCTTATTGACCAGGTACTTCAGCACAGAGTGATCCGTATACATCTTAAAATTACCTCCTAGCAAGTACTGTCTATACTTCTAGAGTGCATACACCATAGCTAGCCCCTCGCGCTCAGTGGTGGAATAATTCTTCTCTTCTTTGGATAATCTTTGGCTTGTGAACATGATAGGATGGTCCAATCCTTCTCCACTAGCCTGTGTTAGTACTGCTCCCAACGCTATACCTGACACATCGACATGTACATGAAACTCTTTCTTCCAATCTAGGAAGACTAGAATATACATGGTAACCATCTTTTATTTCAATATATCCAAGCTCTTCTTACAGTCATCATTCCAGCAGAATGTGATGTCCTTCTTCAACAATTTCTCCATAGGCGCGGTGATCTGGGCGTAGCCTTTGATAAACTCTCTGTAATATCCCGTATGTCCCAAAGTAGTATGCAGCTGTTTCACACTCCTCAATGCTTCCAAGTTCAATATCACCACGATCTTCGTGGGGTCTACTATCAGTCCTTGTCTACAAACCACATGCCCCAACAGGTTCCCAAAATGAACATAAAATAAACACTTCTTGAGATTGAGCGCAATCTAGTATCTTTGACAGGTATCCAGCATCAGGCACAAGCTTGCTACATGGTTTTTAACTAGCCCAAATATAGTCCCAGTCATCAAAATATACCTCCAGGAACTTATGAATAAATTCCTTGAATGTCGCAACAACCAGGTGCGAGAATATTGTAGGTGCATTCTTCAATCCAAATGACATTACAATGTACTGAAAACAACCCCACTCTGTTGTGAAGTTTTTCTTACTCCTATCCTACGGCGCGATTTTGATTTGGTGGTACCTAGAGAACCCATCAATGAAGGAATATGCTTCCTGACTGCTTACACTATCCAACACTTCATTAGTGAAAAAAGTCGAGAAAGGATCATGCACACAAGTGTCATTCAGTTTTTTGAGATCCACGCATATCCTTATCTCGTCCTTCTACTTTTTCTCTTGCACCACCATTGGGCTTACCCAATCGGATTCTTCCACAAGCTCAATGATGCCTACCACGATCATTTTGTCTAGCTCTAAGTAGACCTTCTCCTTATATTTCAGATTGATATGATAAGGCCTTTGCTTAACTGGCTTCGTGATGGGCTTTAATGTGATCTTCAACATTCCTAGGTCCCCGATTATTCCTTTCAGATCCATAAATTTGGTAAGGAATAGGTCCTGGTATTCACAGAGCAATTCAGCGACCTTATCCATCGTCGTGTCATCCTAGTAGTCTCCAATCTTCGCAAATTTGGGTTCCGCCTCCGTACCAATGTTCACTTGTTTCGTTTTCAATGACGTGGTTATATTAGGGTTCTCAATCCATGGTCACTGAACCTCGTGGTGACCTTCCGTTTCTGGAATGTTAATCTTTTGTAGATCCTCATCCTCTTCTTTGGCAGTTAACTTATAACATTTTAGCGTGCAACTCAGCTGAGTAGCCCATTTAGGCTGAATCAGGTCTAAAGGATCCTGCAGTATCCTAAAGATTGTTGCTTTCCCCTCTTATAGTGCTTCATCAATACTGTCAAACCCATTCTCAAAACTGAATGTCATCATGAATCCTTTGCGCAGGATATCCCATTTGCCTATCCCATGGTGGAGCTCTATTTCTATATACCAATTCATTGGAACAACATCCAGGGTATGACAGAACAAGTGCACCCACTTAGGTTGGGGCTTTTCTCCATAATCCTGGGTCCATTTGGCCAGATGCCCACGCGGATCATTGTACCCATCATACTTGTCTATCAGTTGCATATTAGGCTTCCCAAATTGTGTTCTCATCATCCTTCTACATTCACGCCAATCATCAAAGCTTCTTTTATTCGTACCCCACCATCTTGCGAGCGTAGCGCGCGGTGCCAAGTCCAATGCCTGGAAGCGCTGATTTTCTAGTACCTCCCTTTCAAATCCATCCAAAAAGATATCTACCTCATTCAAACCATCATAAGTAGGAAGATTTCTTACTTCTGACGAAACAATGCAGCAATCAGGTCATCGTGTTGCAATTTAGCGTAGTTACTTCATGTAACCGACTCTGCCAGTGTTCTATCTCTTCATCGGAGTCTGAAGTGTAGGAACTCTTGCAATCCCGTGTAATCCATCCATCCGTGATGGGATTCACCTAATCTTGGTCTCACACTGGTATCTTATAGATACAGTCTAGGTCATCATCACTCTCATAATTGCAGACAGGTTCAGTATAGCGTGATCCTTCAGCAGGATTGAGGGGTACTATTACGCGCAGTGATTTCTTTTCAAAGATCATCTTTCGCTTCTTCAAATTGTGTTGGGTCCCTATAATACTAGTGATTACCCCATTACTATTGTAGTTGTACCCCTTATTAATATTGTTGTGCCCCTATTGTCCCCATATTGTTATTACTGTGCCCCATAGAATCCCTCTATTGTTATTTTTGTGGCTTTATATTATTATTGTCAGGTCGGCTGGGTTATATTGTGACTCCTTAGACTCCTATATATAGAAAGGAGGTTTTGTCATTTGAATCATCGAAGAATTGTTCATTTATGTAATGTAAAGGAGGTTGCCCCCTCGAAGATGCTAAATTCTAAGGCGTTGATCTATATTTTCTATCTTTTTCTTGAGCTGGTTACATAACAAATTACCACTCCTCAAACCATCAAGATAAAAGGAAAAATCAAGAAGAAAAAGGTAATTGTGTTGATTGATTCAGGAAGTACCCACAATTTTATTCATTGTAAGGTAGCAAAATAATTGAATTACTTCCTATATCTAGCACCAAAGTGTCAAGTGATGGTTGCAAATGGAGGAGTGATAAATTGCTCTAGAAAGTGCCATAATATCAAGCTATACATGGGAGAATATGTATTGACTAGCCCAATGCTTTCCATTCCAATGGGAGGTGTTGATGTTGTACTAGGAGTCCAATGGCTACAATCCTTGGGTACAATGTCTTTTAATTTTCAAGAAATTTTCATGAAATTTTATGTGCAAGGAAAGTAATTTGAATTAAGGGGTATTGCAAGGAAACCAGGAAAGATAATCAGCTCTAACGGTATGACAAAGCTTCTAAAAAAGGAACAAAGAGGTGTAATTCCACAATTATGTTGCTAGATGTTTCCACATCGGAATCATATATTTCTCCAGATCTCAAAAAAGTCTTGGACAATCATTCCAAGGTATTTGAGACTCCCAAAGGTCTCCCACCTATTCGTGAACATGATCATGCTATTCATCTGATTCCGGGAAGTGTTCCTCCAGACATCAGGCCGTACAGATATCCCTATGCCCAAAAGAGTGAAATTAAACATATGGTTGTAGAAATGCTAGAGGTTGGTATATTCAACCTAGTTAAAGTTCTTTCTCTACTCCAGTAGTATTGGTGCACAAGAAGGATGGATCATGGCGCATGTGTCTGGATTATAGGAAGCTCATCAAGCTCACTATTAAAGATAAGTTTCCCATTCTTGTCATTGATGAATTACTAGATGAATTGCATGGATCAATTTACTTCACCAAGTTGGACCTTCGTTCAGGATATCATCAAATCATAATGAAGACTGAAGACATTC
>APFE030068995.1:0-11620 GCA_000404065.3 Pinus taeda
CCCACCATTGTCTTTCTCAGCATTTTCAGTTTCCTTAATTGTAGCACAACTTACTATTTTTAGCAGTTTTTCGGGTCCCGAACTTCCGGAGCCGTTTTGAGGCCCTAAACGACGTTTTTTGAGAATCCAGGGGCAACACGACCAATGTTGCCGTTCCAACAATGATAGTGCTCGAATAGATCTTTCTAATGAGCTATTGTACGCGTCAAACGGAGATCATATGCTAAAGTTACGACCCCGGGAAGTTGATGTACCAACTTACCCCCAAACGGGGCCCACAGTTTGGCGTTTCATCTCCTAGGGTTAGGTTTTGGAATGTTAAGGGTTTTCCATTGTTTTCTCAACAATAAATAGGCCTTCAAGCCTCATTGTAACACAGTTCAGAGGCATGTAGCCATCACATCTCTTCTCAGAGATAAGCTACCATCGCCCTAGCTAGTTTATTTCCATTTTCTGATTGTAAGCATGTTTCAGTATTTTCCATTAATGAAATGAAGTATTATTTCCGCTGCATCTTTGTGTATATGGTTATCTCTGTAATTTGTTGCGTTCCTGTTTAAATCCGGATCATGTTTAAAATTGAACAGGTCCTTTACTGTTAAATTTTAACGAGTCCAGTATAGGAAAAACTCGGTGTTTTTTAGGGAGTTAGAAGAAAAACTTAAGGAAACTCCATCGGTGTCCTTTTCGTAAATTTGTGTCCCCCAAGCCCCAAAAAGTATAAAATAATACTTGAGAGAACCGCTTGACCAATACGATCAATGAGTACTTTTCATAGTTAGTGGCACCGATATGAAAAAGTAAAAAAGCGATCGAAGACACGTCGTTTTAAAACCAATATCAAACTTGAAATGACAAAAGTCTGATTATCTTTTCATGTTTATACGGTCAGAAAAGAGCTATAAGTGGACCGCCTTTTTAATTCTATTTAACGAGTTTAAAAGGGAAAAACTTGACAATCTTTTCATATTTTACGAGTTAGAAAAGAGCTTAAAGAGGACTCCAATGTTTCGCTTTTTCGTAAATTTTGGAAGAGCTCGAAAAAGTGAAAAAGTATGCTCTTTGTTGAAAATGATCAATTATCCTTGAAAATCCAATATTCTGCATAAAAACTCAAAGCATTACTCATACTTGTTTAAAATAAATAAAAATGCATCAAAAGTTACCTTTTAAAAGTAAAAAATAAATAAATTAAAAATTCATTTATTCAAAAAAGCTTATAAAAAGGGCTTTTGTAAATTCATTTTTACCGTTTGACTTCAGAGTGAAAAGTGAGAGATTTTGGGTAGAAAACTTCCTGTGACGATTACGGAAAATCCATCCGTTGGAATCGAAAACCGTCAGCTCCAAGTAATCCACATCATCCCTATCTTTCATTTCAACTGTTTACATTTCATTTTTAGGCTTTAAAATTGATTTTTTGAGGAGAATTTGCTTTCGAAAAACACTCGCAGTGGTTCGCAGGTGCAACATGTGGTCCCTAAGGACCTCAACTTGTTCCTACAAAGGAAAAAGTCAGGGGTCCGCATCTTTTGCTTACGACGAGTGCGGACCCACGCACTATCCCTAACCAGCGGGTGCAGACCCCGCGAAATAGGTTTTAAAATTTCAATTTTCTTCATTTTCCGCCCAAATTTTTTTGAACTAAATTGTTCTAATATGTATTTTTTGCAATGTAGGACATACAAAGTGCTTATTTGGTGGGAATGCGAGCATGAGGATGTGGATTTTGCCGCATTAATTCATCCACCTACAATACGGGCATTAAAAGCATGCAGACTATTTAAATTTTGGGCCATACCCGGCATGAGGGCCCAAGTAGACTTCTTGCAATGGCTGGTAGATAGGTGGAACATACAGGACCAATGTTTCATGATTGGTGGCCACCGGCTCGAAATCGAGCTAGATGACATATATTTCTTGACTGGTTTGCCCAAGAGAGGGGAATGATTATCTCTTTTTGGGACTAGGCCAGGTGGCCAGTCTGTCGCTAGTCTCCGATTGGAGTTTTATAATGACCAAACAGAGGACAAACAGATCGATATTAAAACTATCTCCCGTTCTGAACTTAAGATTATTGCATTCACTATCACCAGATTATGCGGGAGTGCAACATTTCATGTAGCTACCGGATCCCAGATGCGAATGGCAGTAGATTGTTATCGAGGTACCATCTTCCACTGGTGCGAGGCTGTGTTGGCGAATGTAAAAGGCCAACTAACTAGAGAAAAGAACGGAAAACTAAAAGAATTTGGATATGGTTTCCTGGTTGTGAGATTTGGTCTAGAGAGGGTACTTATGTTGGTCCTGCAACAACTTTCTGTTGAGGCTAGTCTTTCTTGAGAGCCTAGGATAATGCGTTGGGTTGCAGTGATGGCCCGTCATCCTAAGGAAGGTTCAGAGGTTGTTCGATTTCCACCTGAATGTTTTCGTTGGTTGAGGAACCAACTTTTTGTGATTCAGGATTTTCCATATGCTAGGATGGATTATCGTGGTGACCCAGATATGGCTCTTCCACCAGGAGAGCAGTGGGATGATTCAGGTAAAATCATTTTCAACAATTTCTAAGTTTTAACTAATTTTTTTTTTTTTTGTTTTTTAAATCGTCCAAAACTAATAATAAAAAGTTTTAAATGCAGATGTGGGTCCACGACGACTAGCCGCTCTCCAGCCTTATGAGAGGAGACACCTAGCTGCAGTAGTACCGGCCCCACATGACTAATCTACAGAGACCCTGACCGAATTGGAGAATCATCTAGAGCGTTTGACAACAGATATTCCAGAGACTAGCATAGATGATATTCCACTTAGGTTACAACGACATGTGATTGGGGTCCTAGGACATTTTAGGAGGTTCCTTTGTAGGGTGGCCAGAGCAGTGGTTTCCTATCGTGATCATCACCAGGGATAGGATGATCGCTTTTGTAGACTCACACGACATTTTATGTCTTTTTGTACTATCATTTTTGCCGATCATAAGGTGTTTTTCAACCTATGATTGAAGACGATGTATATTTGACACACTTCTATACTATGATATATCACTATTACTGGCTATCTTGTGTAACATGTTATGGAATGTTTTTAAATTTACTGTTTTGATTATTGCAAATGTTTATTTAACATACGAGAAGCAACTACATCTGCTAATGTATTTAAATATCTTGGAATATGCTGATATTCAATGTAATCAAATTCACGTTCCAAGAGACGAACTCTAAAAAATAATCTTAATAACACTAGATTTCTAATGGCATAAACCCTGTTAAGCTTGTAATACAACAAGTTCAGAATCTAACCTAACAATGAAACTCCGAATCCCAAATGAGATGGATTCAGATAATAACTCAATCACTACACTATACTCTGCAATGTTATTTGTTGTTTGACCGAGGCTTACCCCATGCATAGATACTAACTCATCAGAGGGTGAATAGATAACCCAAGCTACGGAAGAAATGTTTCATGTATTACAACAAGTACCATTAGCAAAACCGATATATGTTTGAATAGATGTCGACATCTGCAATATCAAGAGTAAAATCAAGATAAGCAGGAATAATGATAAAAGCACTCTCTAAACTATGCACACATTTCTAATCTAAAACACACAAGCTAGAAAGAAACTAATCTAATAAAAATCTCCACACCAATGTTTAAGCATAATATCTCTTCAGATAAAGTCCATTTCTGGGTTTACCCAAAGAGACACCGTCAAAATCTACCAATTCATAGGCCCCTTTTGCCAGCTTTCGCTTAACAATATAAGGACCATGCCACATAGGTACAAATTTTCCAGCCCCTAGTTTATCGTTTGCTTGATCGTATAGGAAGACTAGGTCTCATTCCGAAAAATTACGAGGTGTAACATTTCGGTCATACTGAGCTTTTATTCATTTTGCATGAGTTTCGATTGCTAATGTAGCATCACGTCGATTCTCATCTAGTTGAGCTAAACAACAAACGTTTCTCCTCTTCGGAAGTGGCTGGGAGTAATTCTATGGCTAATTGTAATGACGAGATTTTGCATTCAATGGGTAACACTGCTTCCAAACCGCAAACCAGTTGAAAAGGAGTGAAACCAGTTGACGTTTTTACTGAGGTTCGATCTGCCCAAAGTGCTGAAAATAACATGTTATGCCAATTCGATCTATGAATACCAATGATTCATTGGATCATAGTGACTATAACTTTATTGATAGCTTCAACTAGACCATTAGCTTGTGGGTAATATGGAGTAGAACTATCGTGACATAGGCCAAGTTGATTTGTCAGTTCAGTCATCATGATGTTTCGAAAATGACTCCCATGATCAGTAATAATAGCTTGAGGAACACCGAATCTAGCAATTATATGATTGAAAATGAAAATTGCAGTAGTTTTGCCGTCTACCGAAAATGTAGGCATTGCCTCAGTCCACTTAGTAAAATAATCTACCACAAGGATGATATATGCATGCCCCCCGGCCAGGTGAGGGTTACATGTAATAAATTCGATACCCCACTTTGCGAAAGGACCGACAACAATTATTGGGTGGAGAGGAGCGGGTGGTGCATGCATCTTACGATAAAAAATTTGACAATTGTGGCATTTTCGGACTGCATAGATATAATCTTTGAATAAGGATGGCCAGAAATAACCACCACGCAATATCTTTTGGGCTGTGGCATACCCAGACATATGACCGCCACATGCTCCAGAGTGACAGTCATTCAGAACCTTTTCAGCTTCTTCATGAGTTAGACAACGTCGGAAAACAGAATCTGCCCCACGACGATAGAGTGTATCTCCAATAATATTGTATTGTTGGGATTGGAAACATATTTTCTGTCACTGAGATCATGAGATTTCAGGCTGAAAAGATTGGGCTTGGAGATAAACAATAATATCTCCTTACCATGGATCAAGAGTATTGATAAGAAACAAGGATTCATCCGCAATGGGTTCTTTCGCCATAGTTTTAGTATCAGTACGTGGGAAATCACACATCAGTTCGGCAAAAACCAAAGATTTATTTGCCTTGGATTTTTCAAACTCCAAGTCAAATTCCTACAGGATAACTATCCATTTGGAATACTTGCCCCCTAGCAATTGTTTGGTCAAGATATACGTCATAGGGTTACAGTCTGAAATTACTGTGGTTTTGCGTAATAAGATGTAGTGACGAAATCTTTGGACAACTTGAACAGCCGCCAAGGCCAATTTCTCCACATGCGAATATTTAAGCTCAGTCGGATTCAGGGTTCGTCTAAGATAGTAAATCACATGTTCACTATTAAATTCATCTTCCTGAACTAAAACCATCCCAATGGTGGAATGAGAAGCGGCGAGGTACAAAAAATAATCCTGGTTGTAGTTGGGAGGATGTAATAACAGTGCATGGGTCAATGCGTGTTTAAGTGCATCAAAAGATTTGTCAGCTATCTCATCCCAAAAGAATAGAGTATTCTATTTCAACAACCTGGTAAAACATTTCGTTATCTCGGCGTAGTTAGGAATGAAACGACGTAAAAAATTTGCTTTCCCTTGCAAACTTTGGAGTTGGCGAAGAGTCGAAGGAGGAGGTAATTTGACAATAGCTTCAACCTTCGAGGGATCGACACGAATGCCAGCGTTTGAAATGACAAATCCTAGTAAACGATCCGTTTCTATACAGAAAACACATTTGTGTGGATTCAGCCTAATTCGATAATGCCTACATCTCATAAAGATTGCTTGTAAATGAGTGAGATGATTGGCTCTACATAATGAATGGGCAGGTAAATCATCGAGATAAGGCTGCACAATGTGCTTGATGTCATGAAATGCGTAAGACATAGCCCTTTGAAAAGTTGCTCCAATGTTCTTCAATCCAAAAGGTAATTTTCAATAAGCAAATGTTCCCCATGGACAAATGAAAGCTATTTTAGGTTGATCAGCAGGGAGTATGTTGATTTGATTGTAACCAGAAAAACCATCCATAAAGGAGAACATTTCACTACTGGCACAATCATCTATAATTTGATCGATATAGGGGGTTGGATAATTGTCTTTAGGACAAGCTCGATTAATATCCCTATAATCAATACATATTCTTATCGTTCCTTGCTTTTTGTTAACAGGAACAATATTCGATACCCAATCCGTTAAGGGAATTGGATAAATGAAACCTGCATGAAGTAATTTATCAACTTCAGCTTTAATAGCAACAACTTTTCGTGGATGTATCTGACGCAAACGTTGCCGAACAGGTTTAGCATCCGGGTAAGTTTTAATTTCATGGACAACAATTGACGGATCGATTCCAGGGATTTCTTCATATGACCAGGCAAACACGTCGTGGAATTCTTGAAATAGGGCTTTATAAGTTTGGATTTCATCGTCCGTACAGGAAGCACCTATATGAATGTTTTCAATAATTCTAGGTTTAACTGAAATGTCAATAGGAACCATTCGAGAGATATTTCCCAAATTTAACTCAGAATCAAGATGTTGCAATGGATTCTATGGTTCTTTGACATAGTCAGCTGTAAAATTAGATGAGAAATCATTTTCAAAATGATCAAGCTCAGGTAAAAACGAAGATCGATGATGAAGATCTTCCCATAGTAAATCATCAAAAGACAAAAGTTCACGAATCTGCTCATCAGTATGAACAGGATCAAAAAATGTTGTTGAAGCTGAGGTTGATATTGAAAGTGATTCCCCATGGACCATATTCATTGGATCAGTTTCGGTTGAATAAGAGTTAGAAAATGACTGTACAGCCTGATATGCAATTTCAAAGGGACTCAAAGGCGTCACGTTACCAAATGAATCCACCTCAGAATCAGAAGGTACGATCCAAGGATCATTAAAAGCAATAGTTTTCGATGAAATCATATGAATAGTTGCAATAGAAGGCGATACGTTAGGAGGAGGAAAAGAAAAAGTTCCTAGTAAACCAGAATCTTTAATCAAACCTACCCCAACATCCTTGTAAGGGATAGCTGTTTTACCGACATGTTGAATACTATTTGAAGAGGCTGGGTCGGATGAAAAATAAGTCAACTGGTCTATGGTAACGATCTTTCCATTATGAGGGAACTTGATAAGCTGAAAGACCGATGAAAAAATAGCAATCATAGCGTAAGACCAACTGCGACCCAAGAGAAGGTTGTAATCTAGAGAGGCATCAACCACTTCCACATATAGATTTACAGTTTTGCCTTCAACCCCTATAGGTAAATCCCGCAAAATGCCAAAATGATGAAACCCTCAGCCATCAAAAGCCTTTAGAATCATCGGGGACTGATTGAGTGTCAGAGAACCAAGCGATCTTCAACACTGGATTGACATAATACACGTAGAAGCTCCCTCATCAATCACAGTCTGAAAGCAAGGTCTGTTTTTGACTAACACTACAATCTGGAAAGCCATTTGATGAGGTAGGCGGGGTGTACTATTCTCCAAATCGAAGATTATAAGGTTCGAATCCTGAATATCAACAACTCCTATAGCCGACAATAGTAATTTACGCTGTGCTGGGCATGATTGCAACACCTCCAAGGCCGACATTGCTGAAGGGGAAATAGCTAAGTCTTCAACAATGTTATGATTTTGAGCAGCTCTCGCATGTGGATTGAACGCTGACTTCCAAAGTATACCTTTAGCAGGCGATTTGATTACTAAGTCAGGGTTAGGTTTCTCGATCTGCGGCGGATCAGAACCATAAGGAGTTGAAGTTGATGGGTTTGAATTAGAAGATTCTGCTTCTTTACCACCAACAGGATTTTTACTATCATAATCTCACGATCACGTCGCAATCCTGACATGAGACATCATCATAATGGGTTATTCTTTGGCATTTGAGGGAGAACCGATCATCTTAATATCTTGGCTAGGAAAAGGATCCTTCAAGACAACAGGCGTTTGAGAACCTTTGACGATTTTCAAAACCTCGGTTCGATGTGGGCAGTCTCTTGTAAAATGCTCCTCGTCACAAATGAGACAAGGATAGCGAGGTTTACGTTTCTCGTCAGTAGATTCATTTTTATCTAATTTCTCTTTTGAGTTTTGTTTATTTTTCTTCTTCCCCTTCTTTTTACCGCTAGATTTTGATTTGGCCGTATATGATTCTACGACATGGATATCGGCAAGAATTTCCTCGGAAGAGTTTCCTGTCGGGGAATCTGGTAAAGTTATAATAGGAGAAGAATTCTTGGAAGATTTCTTCTTACTTTTGGTATTAACTGAACCAATCATACCATCAACGGCATGAGACCTTGAAGGAGTTGCAGTTATTTGATTGTATTTCGGAAGGTCGGGGATTTTTTCATGTAAAGCACCTGACTGCGTATAAACGAGGTCAAGGTACTGAGCCTGAGCAATTACTTGCTCTTTAGTAACAACTCCTGCCTTAGCTACATAGTCAATTATTTTAGGTTATAATGATTTAACAAACCATTCTGCTAAAATTTGATCCGGAATAAAAACTTTCACTAAACGTCGTCTACGTCGCCATTCATGAATATGATCTGAAATATATGTGGATGTTGACTGTTTTAATGAAGTTAATAATTCTGTGCCATTGTCATATCTGACAGGCAACTGAAAATGAGTTAAGAAAGAAGTGGCTAACTGACTAAAATTATAAAAAGAGCCTCGTGTTAAGTCAATGTACCATTTGGCAACAAGACCAATCAGAGTGCATTGAAAAAGACGTCAGCGAATTGAATCATCAATAATGGAATTAGATGCACACCAGAGGTGATAAATCATCACATGATTTGACGGATCTTCTCCTGACTTACCCTCAAACTTTGGGATATCACTAGGCAACTTCTTAGGCATTGGCGGCCAATACGGAAGATAGTTAATTGGATCGTTTGTAAGGCGCGACAAATCAGGTAAATCCAAAGCTACAATTAAAGGTAATTGACGGTTAGGGTCTCAAAAACCTTGGGTAACAAGACTAGCCCCAGGAGGGGGATATCCAGGATAACCTGGAATTGGATTTGCATTGGGAATATTATATCCTCTCGGAAAACCAGGATTAACCAGACCAAACTGGGATTGTTGAGGTTGCTGATAAGTATATCCAGGGTATGGTTGATACTGATAAAATGGGTTTTGCACAGTAGGACCGAATTTGTACTATCCTTGGTACAGTTGATAAGTGAATTGCGGTTGACTTGTGACAACAGTACTTGGACCAGGTTATCCTACAGACATCTGAACTGAAGTCTGAATTGTAGGTCCTGACTGTGGTAAAGAGGCTTGAGGAGTTGATGTAGGAACAATAGAAACTGGAGCTGCCGATACTCCAGAAGTAGGTGGGGTACATTGAACAGAAGCTGCAGTAGTTGCAACAGCAGTTTGAGGCAGAGTTCGAGGTGAACTAGGCCCAGACTAATGAACTACACCAGGTGCAGAAGTTTGAACAGTAGGCTGGACAGGTTGCTGGGTTGGACCAGAAACCAAAGGTTGTCCAAGTTGACTTGATAACTGCACATTTAGCTGCAAAGTCTGTTGAGATGGATCCCACACCATGTTCATTCCAGGGTATGGACCCATAAAAGGTTGAGCATATTAAGGACCATAACCGGGTTGCGCGTAGGGCTGATAATTGAGAGGTACATTTCCAGTTCCTTGTATAAATGGTTGACCAGAAGGTGGTTGGAAACTTTGTGTTGGGTACTGACTTTGAGGTTGATAACCTTGAGGCACGTACTGGAATTGGGGTTGACCTTGAGGTATATATTGATACTGAGGTTGACCCTGAGGTATGTACTGAGTCTGGGGTTGACCTTGAGGTATGTACTGTCCTGACAGTATGTATTGTCCTTGAGGTTGCCCCCCAGGCAGTAACTGACTACCTTGAGGTTGCCTCCCAGGCGGTAACTGACTACCTTGGGGTTGCCCCCAGGTGATAACTGACTACCTTGAGGTTGCGGATTTGGAATAGTACTAGACATCATAAGAATTTCTTCTACGCTCGACGCTTGAGTTCCGTTATTACCAGTTAATATCTTATGTTCAATTGGTCAAGGAGATGCTCCTGAAAAAGTACCAGTGAGTGATTGATACCCCAAAGGAACAGAAGGACCGCCATATAAAAATGTTTTTGGTGTTTGGGAAAACATAGATGACCGTCTCGTCATATTCGAAGGAGGATAATAACCTCTGGGCATAGGATGAAAAGGAATTCGAGGTGGTGAAAAACTAAGACTCGGGTTTTCTAAAAAGTTTGTCAATGATACGTACCAAGCGTCACTCCTAAAAGGACTGTAGAAAATTGATTCACCTTCCCTAAGTTCTAAAGTCGGTTGATTTTCAGGGAGAGCTATATCTTCGTCGGGACTAACAAGTTCTTCAATAGAAATGAGTCCAGAAGGAAGATTTTGGGTAATGATACTTCCTACCGTGGGTGAACCAGGACCACTAGAAGTTGGAGAAGCAAATCCTGAAGATGGAGTAGGAGCAGGTTCAATTTCAGGCTCATAAATTTCAGGTTCTTCAGCTAATTCACTAGTAGGAGAAAAACTACTAGTAACTTCGGAAAGTGAAATTGGAGAACCAAGTCCTCTGCACTGGCGGAACATGCGGAGAAGACTAAACATCATGTTTGTATTGAGGAAGCCCGAGTGATTGCTAAGATTGCGCAATTTCATCATCGAAAATTTAGGGAAGCTATTGAGATTGAAAAAAGACCAAGTAATCTCAATAGGGACGATGGCTGGAAGATCAGTAGTTGTTGGATCCCTGCCCTATCTTCCTAGTCAAATCTCCCCTCTTCGTCACCTCCCCCCTCTATTAATGACTTGAACTAATTTTTCCCCTTTCCTTTTCTATAAGATTGTCCTTGTCATAACTAACTAAATGGATTAATATTACCCTTTATAAATAGTAACTTCTGGTTCTCTTTAGATAGCTTAACGAATAAATTTATATTAAAAAGTTTCCCAAAACCATTAATGATAAAAATATTACTATTATAATAATTTAATAATATTTAGTATTATTATTTTTAAGGATATTATTAAAACAATACTATTAATATTGACTCGTATTAAATAACATTAGAAAATATTAATATTATACATTGATAATATTAATTATAAAATTAAGATTTCCCTTGTCATAACTCACTGAATGGGTTATAATTAACCCATAAATTAAGATTATTATTTAGGACTTAAGTAGCTAAGTTTTGGCTAAATAATTTATATTAAGAAGTTTCCCAAACCTTAAATGATAAAAATATTACTACTATTATAATGTTATGATAATAATTTAATAAATTTGGTAATTATTAATTTTAAGGATAATATTATATCCATACTATTAATATATAACATATGACTCAATTTTTATAAAACTCAATAACAAAAAAAGAAAAAAGGGTATTAAATGGCATTATAAAATATTAATATTTTTGCACTAATACATTGATAATAATATTATAATTAAATAATTTTTACCCAACCAAATCTAGCTGTTTCTTAATCAATTATGACCTTGGTCCAATCGGGTCTAATATAGCCGTTTTTCCAGTCAAACCTAACCGTTGGAAGATCTGGCATCCTTATTTAACATGTAGCCATGATCTGATTTTTTCAACTTGTCCTGACGATGAACCACACTCGTTGGTTCGAAACGC
>APFE030068995.1:28244-58268 GCA_000404065.3 Pinus taeda
TTGATCAAAATTAGATTCTCCAAGAAAGAGTTATGCACAATCTCCCAAGATGACCTGATTATACACCTTTTCAGAATAGTGAACTTGTATGACTTGCCACGTGTCACTGTTTTGACCTTCGGATCTGAAAAATATATAAAAAAACTACAGCTCGTCCTCTTTCTATAACTTCTTACGAAATTTCAATCTGATGCTCAGAGAGAAAGTTATGACAATTTTCCCAAGGTGGTCTGTTTGGAATGTAATTCAAGGGTCTTCAAAAACCCTAACTTCCTCAGACTATATCTCTGAAAATATAGCGAGACAAGATCTGAAATTCAGAGCAAAGGTTCAGACCAATTTCTTCACAAATGGGTTTTTTTCTTAGCTTTTGAAACGTCGAAGGGAAAGAGTTATAGCGAAGATTCCACGTTGACCTGTTTTAGCTTAAATTCTGGAGCTTGCAAAAACCCTAACTTTCTCAGATCATATTTCTGATA
The DNA here is from genome assembly GCA_000404065.3 of Pinus taeda. Lineage (NCBI taxonomy): Eukaryota > Viridiplantae > Streptophyta > Pinopsida > Pinales > Pinaceae > Pinus > Pinus taeda. The sequence continues at coordinate 28,724 of APFE030068995.1, forward strand.
ATAGAGCGAGACAAACTTTGAAATTCGGACCGAGCTTTAGCGCAATTTCTTCTCAAATGGGTTTTTGTTTTAGCGTCTGAAATGATGTAGAAAAAAAGTTATAGCGAAAATGCCACGATGACCTGTTTGGAGCAACGAAACCCTAGAATCCAAAGCTATGACACCAAATGTTATGAAACCAGCTCACAAAAAGATAGAAAATATAGATCAACGCCTTAGAATTCAGCCTCTTCGAGGGGGCAACCTTCTTTACATTACACAAATGAACAATTCTTGGATGATACAAATGACAAAACCTCCTTTCTATATATAGGAGTCTAAGGGGTGATAATATAATCAGAGCCGACATAACAGTAATAATGTAAGGGCACAATAATAACAATAGTGGGTTTCTATGGGGCACAATAATAACAATAGTGGGAATCTATGGGGACTACATGGGTACAACAATATAATAAGGGGGTTGTACTAATAACAATAAGGGTTTACACTAGTAGTATAGGGACATAACAAAAAATGTCCTTAAACAAATTTAACACTATATCAAATTTTGCTAAGATATAATTTCGATATATTATATAAAAATGGTAATAAAAGATGGAATACAATTACATTCAAGAATCATGTATGAAATTAAATCAAGAAAGAGATAAGTGTGCTAAAGGGCAAGCAGATTTTAGACCTAAACATTCCACAGTTGATCATTGCATAACTTTAAGGCACACCATTGAAAAACTTTGGGAGAAAAAGGAAGAAGTCTTTTGTTGTTGTGTTGATTTCAGAAAAGCATTTGACTCGGTTCCTAGGGATAAACTTTGGCACAGAATGGAGGAACTTGGGGTTCCTAAACATTTGAGAGTATTTGTGCATAGGTTGTATGAAGAGGTGAAAGTCAAAATTAGAACTTCAGTAGGCATTTCTGAAAGTTTTAGAAGTAATATCGGGGTCAAGCAAGGTTGCCCTCTGTCTCCTACTTTTTTTGGTTTATATATCAACAAGCTTGAGGAGTGGTTAAATTCGCAAGGGGTTGATGGTATCTATTTGTGCAAGTTTCTTATAAGGCTTCTTTTGTATGCAGATGACCTTATTCTGATTGCTAAATTGGCTCTTGGTTTGCAAGAGCACTTACTATCCCTTGAGCATTTTTGTGAAAGTGTGGGGATGCAAGTCAATATCAGCAAAAAAAAAGTAGTGGTCTTCTCTAAGAAAAGAAAACACAACAAGCATAAGTTCTACTTTGAAGGCAACATTCTGGAAGAAGTTGCGGATTACAAATACCTCGGAATTGACTTCAACAAAAATCTAAGCTGTAATGGTTGTAGAAAGAAAAGAACTTTGGGGGGTTGGAAAGCATTTTATGCTTTTCAAAATAGGTGTAGAAAGGCAGAGTTATGGGACTGGAAAATCACTCAAACTCTTTTTGGGCTTCTAGTGATTCTGATGATTCTCTATGGTTGTGAACTGTGGGCTAGCAGTACCTCCAACATGCAGTGGAGACAAATTGAGAAAATCCAGAAGCGCCTGATTACAAACAAATTTAAGATTAAAAGTGAAGTTCATTATGATATCTTGTTAAGTGAAATAGGGACTGCTCATATTGAAGCAATTGCTATGGTGTGAGTCATAAGGTATTTAAAAAAATTGAGCAAATGGAAGAGGGTAGATGGCCTAAGGTTGTCTTTAATGATAGATTGTGCAAGAGCAAAAAAACTTGGATGCAACAAAATAAAAAATGGTTTAGTAAATGGGGTATTTGCTTGAATGCATGTCCCATAAACAACAAAGAGATAAAAGGTTTTGTTATGGAAAAGTTCCACAAACGTACTTGGGATGAGGAGATAGGAAGAAAGAAAAATTACTATATTGAAGTGTTTAATCCCATTCATAATCATCAACCAAAATCATACATAGAGGCCAATATCTCTTGGACAGCCAAAATTGTTATTGCTTAGTTAAGGACTAATTCTCATCAACTCTGTTGTGAAATAGGGCACTGGAAAAGGCCAAAGGAAGTGTGGGAGGAAAGGGTATGCATTTTTTGTTCTTCTGGAAAAGTGGAAACAGAAAAACATCTCATTTTAGAATGTGAGGCCTTCAAAGACAGCAGGGAAAGTTATGCAGATATGTTGGCAGTTAGCTCTTGGGATAATCTATTTAGCGAGGGGTTTGTCAAGAAGTTGGGAGCATTTATTTTGAAGCTTCACAGAAAAAGGGCCGAATACATCAAGCAGATGAAGAAGCAATCTGTCCCATAGGCTATCTTTAGCCTCGTGGATGTTAAAATAATTTCTTTCTTTCTACACATTTTCACCTATAATATTTTCTTCTTTACTCATCATTTATGCATCAAAAATCTATCTTTCATTAAAATAAATAAAAGCATTTATCATTTATACATAACATGACCTAAAATATTGAATATTTCATCCCAAAATATTTAGTTCTTATTAGAATGGACATTAATATATTGAATCATAAATATTTCATATAATAAAAATTAAAAGTTCAATTTCTAACCTTGTTAATTATAATGCGGGTATTACATATAATTACTGGAAATAGTGAGGCATTACAAAAGTTGGATAGGTGAATTTTTTAAGGATTGTCAGATCACACTCTCATTTTTTTGCAACTGGGAAAAAAGCAGAAAAAAATGTTCTCATGCAAATTTAACTTTGAATGGCTCAAATAAAGTTCTTTCCGCAATTTGGTTAGATTCAATTGGGTGTCCTTTGATTCTTCAAGAGCAGTCTCCATGATTGAACACTTTATTTGTAACCTTAAAAAGTTGAAATGAGAGGCCATCGAATTGGATCATACTCGTTAGGAAAGAGAAAAGAAGGAAATCGAGGAGTTGGAGGTTGGAATTTCCTAACTCCATAAAACTTGACCATTTAGAATATTCTTGAATGAGGAACTACAAAAACTTTGAACTCTAGAATGTAAGAAAACAACTATAATAGATGAGGAGGAAGCGACTTGGTGTCTTCCTAGTCAAGCTATCCAGCTTGAACCATGGGACAATAATACCAAGCTTTTTCATAAGTTCACAAAGCATTGGAGGGTATCCAACACTGTATGGGAGATGATTAGGGAAGATGGATCTCTTATTTCCTCACATGCAGGTTTGAGTAACTTAGCTCTTAGTTTCTTCCAAAATTTATGTAATGATTTGGGGGTTCCTAGGATTTGAAGCATAGTTGAATCTCATTATAATTTTTCCCAAAATGTTTAGTAATGACTCCATAGAGGTTTTTAAGAACCTATTACATAGAAGGAAATTTCGCTAGTTCTTAAAAAATCCAAGAAAGAAAAAAGCCTGGGACCAAATGGATGGACAACATAATTTTATCTAAAGTTTTTTGACCTTCTAGCTCAGGATCTTGTTAGTGTCATTGAAGAGATTAGAGTGGGAGGAAGAATTCTAGGTGAACTAAATGCTACATTCATAGCATGAATCCTAAGTAGACCAATCCACAATGTTTCTATGAGTTTCTCTAGATATCTTTATGTAATTTCTTATAAACGTTGAATTTAAAATTCCTAGTTAATCATTTAAAGGAACAATTGTCAAAAGGTATTTATAAAGAATAGTTTGGATTCTTGAAAAATAGACAGATCCACGATGCTAGTGGAACATCATAAGAAGGACTACATAGTATGAAACTCAAGAAGCTCCTCGAGTTAGTGTTGAAATTAAATCTAGTTAAAGTTAATGACAAAGTTAATTGGGTTTTGCTAAGAGTAGTTTTATTACAAATTGGTCTACCTTTTGAAATTAGTGATTGGATAATGGGATGTGTCATTTCATAAAACTTTGGGGTACTGGTTAATGGCATACCCACTCGGTTTTTTAAAGCCTCTTGATGAATCCAACAAGGATGTCCACTATCACCTTTTCTATTCGCGGAAGGCTTAAGTTTTCTTCTCAACTAGGTGACAAGAGAAGGGAGAATGAAAGGTATTCAAAAACCCTCTTTGGTCAAATTAATACAATTGTTATTCTTTGATGATGTCCTCTTATTTGGACATATTTCAAATGAAGAATGGAGTAGTATCTAGAACATAATTAAGATGTATTGTGAAGCTACATGCATGGAAGTTAGTCCTTCCAAGTCAATTATGTTAATTAATGGAGTTCCTAAAAGTTTAATTTTAAATTAAAATCCTTTCTTCATTTCCAATTCTTTCCTTTAGATGAGGGAATAAAATATCTTGGTTGTCATTTAAAGGTTAACAATTCTAGAGTTGTTGATTGGCTTTGGATTGTAAAGAAAGTGGAATGCAAGATCAATCACTTGTGAAATCGATGGCTCTCTTTGTGGGGGTGATTGATCCGGGTAAAATCAATTTTGGATGTAATCATAGTCTATTAGATGGCCCTGACTAGTGTACAGAGGACAAATATAAACATAATTAGAAGGTTATGCTTCAATTTTATTTAGAAAGAAAAAAGAAATAAAGGGATGCATTTATCAAGATGGAAACAAATTGCCAACCGAAAGAAATTGGGAGGATGAGGGCTTCAAAACATTTTCATTTTGCTAAAAGTTTTTGGATGAGTGCATTTGATGCTGGGCTATGGGGAAATTTTATTTGAGATAAGTATTGGAAGAATAAAAAAATTGAAGGATGGGTTCAATTAGAGAAGAAGTCATGGCAGGGAGGGTCAAATATCTGGAAGGTGTTGGTGTCAGCGTTTGACATAATTAAAAGAGGTCTTGTTTGGAACGTAGGATATGGATGAATAATTGACCTAAACAAGGACTTGTGGATAAGAGGTGATGGCCTCAAAATAATCTCCTTGAATCTAGTAGTGGCGTTAAAGTATAGAGGCATTTCTTTTCTTTTTGAAGCAGTTGATCCCGAAGCTAATGAGATGTCTCTAAGACCTTGGAAATCAACTAATAATCTAGACCTCTTAGGGAATCTAGCATGGAAATGGTCACAATTTGTATTGTCACTCACATAGAATGGAATTATACTGAGTAGATACCTCGACAAAATCATGTGGATAATGAATAAAGAGTGCAGGATGATGATGACAAAACTAGATTATGAAGTGATGGTAATACAAGAATTAGAGTACATACCATTTTTAGTGGTATATTTTTGTTTGGAAGTGATGTTGTCCTTTAAAGATTCACCTCTTTCTTTGGCTAGCGTTAAATAACAGGATCATCACACAAGATAATCTTAAGAGACATGGCTGGGAAGGGCCTACAAGATGCACACTCTATTGTGATAACCAGGAGTTAGTGTAGGGTTGTGTTTGGGTAGATCATTAAGGGAATGCCTCACAAAGTGGACAAAACCCCCATCCTTGGAGCAATTTTCCATCCTTCCAAGATTGGTCCTTTGACATATTTGGTTACACCAGAATAGAACCATCTTTAATATTTAGGTTCCAAATATATGACATGTGGTGTAGAAAAAAAATAGCAATGAAGGATCTCAACATATAAGGTGTAAAGGAGAAGAACAAAATTCCAATTGGGCCCAAGATTGATACTTCTAAGGCTTTGGATTTCTTTGATGGAGCCAAGAGTCATCTTAGGGATTTTTGCAGAGAGGGAGTAACATTTCACCTTAATAACCATCATTCTTTCCTTTTTAGATTGGGGCTAGGGCTCATATATAATAATAAAGCATAATTTATTGGGCTTTGGATCATCATTGATTTTACAATGTCTAGGCATGTGAAGTGCCTACAAATATTTGGTGATTCTTGAGTGGTTATTGATTGGTTATTGGGGATTGGTACATTACATAGTTTGGCCCTACATCCTTGGCAACAAAGAATTTTCCAATTACATGGATTTGTTGAGGAGCTAGAGGTATCACATATCCACAGGGAACACAATGTTGATGCAATAAAATATCAAAGGAAGCATTACTCTAGTTTATTGGACATTTAGTGATAACAGAAAAAATCGCTTATGTTCTTAGGGTGAAAGCCATGAACATTTTCTCAATTGATGCTAATGTACTCGTTAGAATTTTATCAATTTTTATGTTTTATTATTTCTGCTCTGATTTGGTAGACATGTCTGGAAAAATATAATTGAACAATATTATATATAATTTGATTTCATTAAAATAAAATGGTCAAGTTTTTGAAAAATAGACAGATCCACGATGCTAGTGGAACATCATAAGAAGGACTACATAGTATGAAACTCAAGAAGCTCCTCGAGTTAGTGTTGAAATTAAATCTAGTTAAAGTTAATGACAAAGTTAATTGGGTTTTGCTAAGAGTAGTTTTATTACAAATTGGTCTACCTTTTGAAATTAGTGATTGGATAATGGGATGTGTCATTTCATAAAACTTTGGGGTACTGGTTAATGGCATACCCACTCGGTTTTTTAAAGCCTCTTGATGAATCCAACAAGGATGTCCACTATCACCTTTTCTATTCGCGGAAGGCTTAAGTTTTCTTCTCAACTAGGTGACAAGAGAAGGGAGAATGAAAGGTATTCAAAAACCCTCTTTGGTCAAATTAATACAATTGTTATTCTTTGATGATGTCCTCTTATTTGGACATATTTCAAATGAAGAATGGAGTAGTATCTAGAACATAATTAAGATGTATTGTGAAGCTACATGCATGGAAGTTAGTCCTTCCAAGTCAATTATGTTAATTAATGGAGTTCCTAAAAGTTTAATTTTAAATTAAAATCCTTTCTTCATTTCCAATTCTTTCCTTTAGATGAGGGAATAAAATATCTTGGTTGTCATTTAAAGGTTAACAATTCTAGAGTTGTTGATTGGCTTTGGATTGTAAAGAAAGTGGAATGCAAGATCAATCACTTGTGAAATCGATGGCTCTCTTTGTGGGGGTGATTGATCCGGGTAAAATCAATTTTGGATGTAATCATAGTCTATTAGATGGCCCTGACTAGTGTACAGAGGACAAATATAAACATAATTAGAAGGTTATGCTTCAATTTTATTTAGAAAGAAAAAAGAAATAAAGGGATGCATTTATCAAGATGGAAACAAATTGCCAACCGAAAGAAATTGGGAGGATGAGGGCTTCAAAACATTTTCATTTTGCTAAAAGTTTTTGGATGAGTACATTTGATGCTGGGCTATGGGGAAATTTTATTTGAGATAAGTATTGGAAGAATAAAAAAATTGAAGGATGGGTTCAATTAGAGAAGAAGTCATGGCAGGGAGGGTCAAATATCTGGAAGGTGTTGGTGTCAGCGTTTGACATAATTAAAAGAGGTCTTGTTTGGAACGTAGGATATGGATGAATAATTGACCTAAACAAGGACTTGTGGATAAGAGGTGATGGCCTCAAAATAATCTCCTTGAATCTAGTAGTGGCGTTAAAGTATAGAGGCATTTCTTTTCTTTTTGAAGCAGTTGATCCCGAAGCTAATGAGATGTCTCTAAGACCTTGGAAATCAACTAATAATCTAGACCTCTTAGGGAATCTAGCATGGAAATGGTCACAATTTGTATTGTCACTCACATAGAATGGAATTATACTGAGTAGATACCTCGACAAAATCATGTGGATAATGAATAAAGAGTGCAGGATGATGATGACAAAACTAGATTATGAAGTGATGGTAATACAAGAATTAGAGTACATACCATTTTTAGTGGTATATTTTTGTTTGGAAGTGATGTTGTCCTTTAAAGATTCACCTCTTTCTTTGGCTAGCGTTAAATAACAGGATCATCACACAAGATAATCTTAAGAGACATGGCTGGGAAGGGCCTACAAGATGCACACTCTATTGTGATAACCAGGAGTTAGTGTAGGGTTGTGTTTGGGTAGATCATTAAGGGAATGCCTCACAAAGTGGACAAAACCCCCATCCTTGGAGCAATTTTCCATCCTTCCAAGATTGGTCCTTTGACATATTTGGTTACACCAGAATAGAACCATCTTTAATATTTAGGTTCCAAATATATGACATGTGGTGTAGAAAAAAAATAGCAATGAAGGATCTCAACATATAAGGTGTAAAGGAGAAGAACAAAATTCCAATTGGGCCCAAGATTGATACTTCTAAGGCTTTGGATTTCTTTGATGGAGCCAAGAGTCATCTTAGGGATTTTTGCAGAGAGGGAGTAACATTTCACCTTAATAACCATCATTCTTTCCTTTTTAGATTGGGGCTAGGGCTCATATATAATAATAAAGCATAATTTATTGGGCTTTGGATCATCATTGATTTTACAATGTCTAGGCATGTGAAGTGCCTACAAATATTTGGTGATTCTTGAGTGGTTATTGATTGGTTATTGGGGATTGGTACATTACATAGTTTGGCCCTACATCCTTGGCAACAAAGAATTTTCCAATTACATGGATTTGTTGAGGAGCTAGAGGTATCACATATCCACAGGGAACACAATGTTGATGCAATAAAATATCAAAGGAAGCATTACTCTAGTTTATTGGACATTTAGTGATAACAGAAAAAATCGCTTATGTTCTTAGGGTGAAAGCCATGAACATTTTCTCAATTGATGCTAATGTACTCGTTAGAATTTTATCAATTTTTATGTTTTATTATTTCTGCTCTGATTTGGTAGACATGTCTGGAAAAATATAATTGAACAATATTATATATAATTTGATTTCATTAAAATAAAAATAAAACGGTTTTAGTGAGAAAAAATAAAAAAAATAAAAAGATTCTTTCAAAGTAAATAACCACCATATGTATGTAATTTCCAAGCATGTTAATAAAATAATGGACAACATGGATAAAAAAAAACCATGAAAAAAGGTGACACTCTTTTGTTTTAAGGTTCATGGTTACCTATAATATGACCTCCCATATGCCCTATAATTTAAAAATTGTTTCTGTACAGTCCCCTTGAAATTAGGGCAAGTATGAGAGTATGGACTTTGCCACGTTGTTTGCATTTCCTTGTTGTTTTCAATCATAAAGAACAATAATATAAGTAAAACCAACATTAGTGTACAATATTTCCTTTGTTGGATATGTTATGTTGTTATTATAGTAATTGAGTTAAATGCATGGGTGAGAGTGTGGTGAGTTGTGTAATTTTTTTATTTTTTATTTTTTTTTTTATTTTTTTTATTTATTTTTTATTTTATTTTATTTTTCCTGGGGTTTTGTGTTTGTAAATGTGATTTTTAAATTTATATATTTATTAATTATTTGCGAAAGATAAATCATATATTTAAAAAATTTAGTAATCGAAAATAATTTGTTTGTGGTTTATAAATTAAATATTTTTGAGTTTTAGTTTTTTTTAATATATTATTTTCTTTCGGCTTGTTTACCATGATCCCAAATCAAAGATAGAAAAGTATAGATTGTAGTGTCTCAAAATCATAGAGAAAAAACCATGAGTAGACTAGATAAGACAAATTAGCTTGATTTCTCCATAGATGAGGAAAACGTTAGTTAGGTACATCCAAAAAAGTGATCCCATAAGTTTGCAAATGCAAGGAAGTCTCAAAAAAAATGTTTAAGATATAGGGCATCGCTTGTTGAATTTTGTAGCTATGGTCGATTTTCATAATTATTTTAGTTATTTATTTATGTAAAGCATGTTCTTCATGCTAGTGTCAAAAATAAAATATTTAAAGCATATTCTTCATGTCCATTTTGAAAAGAGAAAAAATTGAATTTTGAAATTGAATTTTTGGCTCCAAAATAAGTCAGGTCGGCTCCCCTCTAGTCAAGTCGGCCCAATCAGAGAAAGGCATCCATTCGACCTTCAAGATAACTATTTATATGGGATTCAACCTCCTCTCCAAGAAGCAATTTGAATGATTCATTCAAGCAAGTGATTTCTATTGATCAAACGAAGAAGATATGGAAGGAATAAGAACGAAGAAGAAGCTCCCTCTCTCTAGCCCTCACACATGTGAAACAACTCCTCTTTCATGACCTCACACATGTGAGAAGAGGGACCGAATTTATATGGTAAAGTAGGGTTACGGGACTGAGTTTATGGATAAAAAGGGAGGCCAAAATTCTTCTCTAACGAAGCAAATTAGATTGAGTTTCTTGGGTAGCGATTTGAATTAAATAGGAGGATATTAGACTAGCTTGTACATGTGGGTATATTTAGACAGGGGGCCGAAATTCTAGGCAGGCTGAAATTATAACTTAGGCAGATCAAGGATGAACTTGTGGAGCAGATTGTTGACTTTATTAGAGGGAATATTGACCAAGTTTGACCTAGCTATGTTATTGGTCAGTTGACATTGAATATGATTATATGTATCTCTATTGAACTGAAGAATTTCTATAAGGAAAAGGTTGTAGGTTTTTCCCCCATGTGGGTTTTCCTAATGTAAATGTTGGTCTCTTGTCTTTGGCTATCTCTACTGTCATTTATATTTCAACTATTGAGATCTTCTGTGTAATTTCTTTATGATGAATTCAAATGAAAGAAAGATGAATTCAAAAATCATAAAAAGTAATTATCAGATAAGAAGATCCCTAAAAATCAACATGGTTTTATATCTAAGGGGAAAGAGAAGCCCTAAAAAAGAAGTCATCATCTAGGGCCCAAATTTTCAACTAGCCCTAGATACCCTAGTTCAAGGATTACATCATAAAAGAAGGGTCAAGATCTGCCCTCTTGTTTGATGGAAATTTAAACTCCATTCTATCAAGTAAGTGGTGAAATCATCACTACCGTTTAGGCCGATTTCTTATCACCAAAGCATTGTTTAATTCGTTCCCTAACAAGGGTCTATCCATATAATGAGAAGAAGTAGAAAAATCTATGTATTTGATGTTTAGGAGAAGGATAATCATGTAACAAAGAGATTGTTAGGTCCCTAGAATATTAGTGTATTTGCCCATTATTATTTTCATTGTGTCCCCTTATTGTTATTGTTGTTCCTATGATGTCCCCCTATTGTTATTATTGTGCCCCATAGAAGCCCATTATTGTTATTGTGGTGCCCTTACATTATTATTGTTATGTCGGCTCTGATTATATTGTGACCCCTTAGACTCCTATATATAGAAAGGAGGTTTTGTCATTCGAATCATCCAAGAATTGTTCATTTTTGTAATTTAAAGGAGGTTTCCCCCTCGAAGAGCCTAATTTTGAATTCATTGATCTATCTCTTCTTCTATTTTGTGAGTTGGTTGCATAAATTTTGGTATTAGAGCTTTGGATTCTAGGGTTTTGATTGCTTCAAACAGGTCATCATGGAATTTTCTCTATAACGTTTTTCTACGAAGCTTCACACTCATTTGAGCTGAAATCTTGGTGAACCTCATGTATGAATTTTGGATATTTTCTCGCTATATTTTCAGAGATATGATCTGAGGAAGTTAGGATTTTTGCAGGCTCTAGAATTAGATCTCAAACAGGTGACCTTGGTGAAAATGCCATAACTTTCTCTCTGAGCATCAGATTGAAATTTCGTAAAAAGTTTCAGAAAGAGGACAAACTTTAGTTTGTTGGGTATCATTTTCAGGGCCAAAGGTCGAAAAAGTGACATGTGGCACTTTGCAAAAGTTCGCTCTACTGAACCAATATATAATCCGGTCATCGTGGGAGACTGGGCATAAATATTTCTTGGAGAATCTAATCTCAATCAAACTTATGGAGTTGGAAATAGGACTTAGAGGGCTACCAAAAAATGAAATTTCAGACCTTGGAGTTACGAAATTACAGAGATACATCAGATTCATTATCGAGCTCCTAGAAAGCGAAAAAAAAGTGTATAGTATTTTTTTTTATATTTTTTTTATTTTTTTTAATTTGCATAAGTTTTGTTTGAGAAAGTAGTTTAAAGTGATTCAAAGGGAATTGTGATGCATAATTATCATTAATTTATGAACCAAAGAAAGAAAATGGAAACACCTAGTAAGCAACCCAAAATCTCTACTATGACACATGAAGAAGAGGAAGAAATACAACATGATATATCAAAATTATGAGACCAAGTGCAACAAATTTTGCTCTCACAGAAAGTAATTGAAGCTAAGATGGATGGTTTAAAGAATGGAATGGAAGCTAAGATGGATGGCTGGAATCTAATATCAATGGTATAGAAGCAAAAATTAAAGGCAACATGGAAGATTTAAGAAATGCTTTCTAATGGTGAAAGGGTAGTAAAGGAAACCTATGATGAGAATGAAAGAAACGTTATTCATGACTTCATAGACTTTGACATTGGATTGAATACCTACCACGTTCCAAATATCAATATGAGGAAGTTTGATGACAAGGATCCTGTAACATGCATACTACAGATGGAGCAATATTTCGATCTCCATAATGTGCAAAACACACAAAAGGTATGCATTGCAACTTTATATTTGGAACCTAATTAGTTTGTATGATATTGATGGTTTTGATCTCATAAACAAAAAATGTCACTTGATTAATTGATATATAGAGATCACCATCATAACGTTGTCTTTGAGACCATGGTTATTATGCTGAGATCATGATTTAAGTCAAATGCGTATTTTCTGAGGGATCATAGTCACACCGAGATAGAGTATGCGAGAGTGTATTGTGGCAACACTGTTATGTTGAGACAGAGTATGATGAGTGTGTATTACCTCTTTAAATATACTAAGATCATGACTGGATGCTGAGACAGAGTGTGATGTGCTTCCTTATCACTCTCGCTATGTTAAGACAAGACAAGATTACGTTTAGAGTGACTTCGTTGAATATGCCGAGACTATACCCATCTGATAATTATATTTCTTTATTGTGGATCACATATTGCAGAGGCTTTAGATACCTTCAGACTTATACCCATTCAAAAATCATCCTGTGATAGTCCTCCAAAGATCTCAGACTAATCCGAGTTCTTTTCCCATGAAATTTCAGTGGCATTATTGTTCTCATCCGAAGTTGTAGAGATGTATGCAAAGATCTATTTTTCTGTGACTACTCTAGCTGCATATATATATTTTTCATATCTCCATAGTAGGCCGACTTGACCCATTGAAGAGGTGTGTCATTTATGAAAGCCGATCTGTTTTCTTTCACTTCGTTTTGTCGCCTGACTTCATCAAGTGTTATCAAACCAGCTCACAAAAAGATAGAAAAGATAGATCAACACCTTAGAAATAAGCCTCTTCAAGGGGGCAACCTCCTTTACATTACATAAATGAACAATTCTTAGATGATACAAATGAAAAGACTTCCTTTCTATATATAGGAGTATAAGGGGCCATAATATAATCAGAGTCAACATAACAATAATAATGTAAGGGAACAAATAATAACAATAGTGGGCTTCTATGGGGCACAATAATAACAATATGGGGACTACATGGGCACAACAATATAATAAGGGGGTTGTACTGATAACAATAGGGGTTCACTAGTAGTATAGGGACCTAACATGCCCTCTCCTTCAAAAAGTTTGTCCATGCTTGAGTAGTTCTTCGATGCCCTGTATAAATCTTGTCCTCCATGTGGAATCTTCAGCGGGTAAGTTCTTCCACTTGATGAGATACTCTGAAATTGATCGATTTCGTAGCTGTCGAGTTCTTGTTTCTGTGATTGCTCCAGGCTCTAATATGATTTTCCTTCCTCGACAAGTTCTAGCAATATTTTTTGAACTGGGATCTTCTGCAACTTTTGAATGAGTGGCCACACTTCTTCCTTCTTCCATTCATACCTTGTTTCGTTTATCCAATCTGGTTGGATAATAGAAATGGCGTGCAAAAATGCTTCCACATCCTCATCCTTTCTTGAGAGTGCATCTGCCACAACATTTTGCTTCCCTTTTTTGTAGATGATTTCAAAGTCATAATCCAACATCTTTGTGACCCATTTTTGTTGCTCTTCAGAGGATAATCTTTGTTCTAAAAAGTATTTAATACTATCATGATCCGTTTTTACCTTGAAGTGTCTTCCCATTAGGTAAGGTCACCATTTCTTAAGTGTGTCTAGTATTGCCAACATTTCCTTCTCATAAATAACTTTATTGAGGGACATTTGTTTGTATGTATGTAACCATAAAAATACCCAATCACCTACATCAAAACTTATTTCATTGCGATGTTGATCTACGTATTGTTTCATTCGATTTTGCACCAAAGTGGCATTATCCTTTAAAAGTTGGAGAACTTTTTGTTGATGCTCGATGTGATTTTTCACTGCTTGAATCTTTTTGTTCTTCATATGCCCTTCTATATTGAGAGTTTGAGGAGTGGTAATTTCTTCCAGTGCATTACAAGATATGGTCATATTCATTTCTTGATGCTCTATGTGATCTTTCACTTCTTGAACATTTTTCTTCTTGATATGTCCTTCTATCTTGATAGCTTGAGGAGTGGTAATTCCGGCTATTGCATTACAAGATATGGTCGGAGTCATTTCTTCTTTCTTGATGTGGTCTTTCACTTCTTGAACCTTTTTCTTCTTGATATGTCCTTCTATGTTAAGAGTTTGAGGAGTAGTAATTATTTCCAATACTTTACAAGATGTGGTCGGATTCATTTCTTCTTTCTCTAGGGTTGGTTCCTGGTGTATATACTCCTCTTTTGATGTTTCTTGGTCATTTTCTTCCTCCTCTCCACAATCAATGTAAAATAATTTCTTCTCAGCACACTTATGACCTTTAACGTATTTTTTATCACAATTGTAACAAAGCCCTTTTTCACTTTTTTCTTCCAATTGTTGTAGTGTAACCCTTGTAGGTTGTGGAAGGCTAGGAGAGACAGCACTTCCATTTTTATAGTTGTGAGGGGTAGACTTCCTTGTTGCCATAATTTTTCCTTCCACTTTGTAACAAAGCCCTTTTTCTCTTTTTTCTTCCAATCGTTGTGGTGTTGCTCTAAAGAAGGTGTTTCTCTTTGTATCCTCATAATGTGCTATAATTTCCTCTGTGAGAATTGACCACGTAACAATTGGTTTACGAGAACAAAGCCCTTTATACCATAAAAATTGATCTTGTTCTAAATATGAAGATGCAATACATACCTTTTGTAACAATGGTACACCATGTATATCAAAATATTTCTCCATATGTAGCATCCAATTTACCGGATCCTTGCCATCAAACTTCCTCATCTCGATTTTTCTTGATTTTAGAAGCTCGATATTGAAATGACTGTAACGCTGTAATTTCAGATCTCCAAGTTTTTAAATTTCTTCTTGCGGTAGCTCTATGAGTTCTCTTTCTATCCCCACAAGTCTGATCAGAATTTGATTATCTAAGAAAGAGTTATGTCAAATCTCCCACGGTGACTTGATTATAGACTAATTCGGTAGAGTGAAATTGTATGACATGTCATGTCTCATTGTTTCACCCTTAGTACCTGAAACTGATACACAAAAAACTACAGGAAGTCCTCTTTCTGCAAATTCTTACGAAAATTCAATTTGATGCTTAGAGAGAAAGTTATGATGATTTTCCCAAGGTGACCTGTTTGGAATGTAATTCGGGGGTCTGCAAAAACCCTAACTTCCTCATATTATATCTCCGAAAATATAGTGAGACAGGATCTGCAATTCGGAAGTGTCGTTCAGCAAGATTTCTGATCAAGTGGGTTTTTTCCTTAGCTTTAGAAACTTCGTAGAGAAAAGGTTATAGCGAAAATGCCACAATGACCTGTTTTAGATGAAATTTTGGAGCTTGCAAAAGCCCTAAATTCCTCAGATCATATATTTGAAAATATAGTGAGACAAGATATGAAATTCAAACCCGAGGTGCAGCGCGATTTCTTCTCAAATGCGTTTTTCTTTTAGCTTTTGAAATGTCACAGAAAAAATTATAGCGAAAATTCCATGATGACCTGTTTGGAGCAGCGAAACCCAAGAATCCAAACCTCTGATACCAAATGTTACGAAACCAACTCACAAAAAGATAGAAAAGATAGATAAACGCCTTAGAAATAAGTCTCTTCGAGGGGGAAACCTCCTTTACATTACACAAATGAACAATTCTTAGATGATACAAATGAAAAGACTTCCTTTCTATAAATAGGAGTATAAGAGGTCATAATATAATTTGATTTGACATAACAATAATAATATAAGGGCACAATAATAACAATATTGGGCTTCTATGGGGCACAATAATAACAATATGGGGACTAAATGGGCACAAAAATATAATAAGGGGGTTTTACTAATAAGAATAAGGGGTTACACTAGTAGTATAGGGACCTAATATCAAGAGTGATTGTGCTTGTCACTGGAGGGATTTTTGACTCTAGTATACATTAGATTGACTTATATTCATTACATGCATGCTCAAGAAGAGCTATTTAACATGATTTTGACTCTTTAACTCTCCTAGACCTATGTAATGAGAAAGAAACTCATTACAAAAATAATATTTAATTTTCTTGATAAATACAAATATCAAAATTACATTTGTAGATACTGAACCTAGTTACACTTTATTCAACACTCCCTCTTAACTAGGGAGGTATTTATAATGGTACTTGGTCATTCTTAATCTGAAGAATTTCTCATAAGAAGAATCAAATTGGTAACTTCTATTATAGAATCATAGTAACCAACATTGTTTCCACAACAAGGCCTTGACTGGCAACTCTATCTCTTATTAGATCATAGCACAATATTGGCGAGACCAATGACTATAGAAACCTTCATCATTGTCTCTCAAGGTACCTACCCACCTGGGTGTTCATTGAGTATGACCTTTTAGGACTATTCTTATCTTGGGTTCCTAGCCCTCAAAGAATATTGGTCCTCTTGCCTGCTCTTATCTTGGATTTCCTACACATCCTCAAAGAGCACTAGATGCCAGATGATTACCCAATCCTCCATTCTTTCTTTCAAGTTGAAGACAAGAATGTTATGTCTATCATGTTTCTACATTTCCATTCATGGCCTTCACCTAGAATTACAACTGTTAGTCCTGGTCTAGTGCATGACACATGAAATAGAAAAACACAATTGTCACTCCTTTTTAATCAGGGGTGATCTAATCCAAGCCCCCTTTTGACTAGGGACTTATTAGAGCTCCCTTTTAGATAGGGACTCTTCTATACATCAAAAAATTCTTCTTCGTGGGTCCTTCAGCTGCTTGATCAACTTATCTCCTTGATGTCATGAAATTCGGTTGAGCTTCTTCCTTGTAGGGAAAAACCCATCAATTACTTTCCTTCTTGATTCGTCATCTCATTTCTCTCTTCATGGAAAGTGGCCTTCTTGGTACATATCTATAACCTTCTTCATATGGATAATTCTTTTCTCTTCATGCTTCTTTCAGGAGTTTCCATCCATTGCATCAATGCTGGTTGTACTTATACTTACAACTTTTGTTCTGGTAGCACTGCATGAACTCTTCTAGATATTATTCAAGAAATCAAAACATAACATTAAATTAAATTGTACCTTTCGATATGACTCTTCATTATGGCATATTTTTGTAGGTATCAACATCCCTCATACATGTTGATATATTTCCCAAAGATATACATTGTCAAGGGTCTATATCTTTGCTAGACTTCCATCAGAGCCTTCTTATCTTTCAGGGATATTTCCTAGTCAACTCTTCTTGGTATTTTGGATGTTGGTTTCTTCATCATGGTTGTAGAGCTCACGATCTTCCTTCCTCACACATTTCATTCTCAGGGGTTTCTAATCAAAGTTCTGTAATCGTAGTTAATCACCGCATACTTTATATGAGGACATATTATTTTGATTTCATCTATTGTGACTTCTGCTTTTCTGCACCTTTTAGAGGAGGAGATCCTTTTTTTCCCTAGTAATGCTTCTCAGGATAGAATTATTGATCCATGTTACCTGAAACCATATGACATGACATTATACAATTTAAACATAAGCATATATACCTCATTTTACAATTAATTGATGTAGGCTTCTTCTAGAAACTTCCTTTAATGAAGTGTCTTATTTTCTTATTTCATCATAACATCATCCATGAATTCCGTAAGTTGGAGTTCCTAATGAAACACTTGCTTCCTCTCTAGATTAGTGAATCCTCTTATAAGAATTCCATTAGAGAATGTTGAGGATCTTGCATATCCCCATCTGGCAAATGTTTCCTTTTTGAATTGATGTATCATGAGACAAGTCCTTGATGAATTCTTCCTTTCCTTCAATGTCCAATGAGGTTCTCAAGAGTTATAACCTTCATGTTTGATTGTCATGGATTTTATCCTTCATGATTCCCATGGTGATGCCATGAGCTCTTACTTCTAATGCTCTCATGATGCCATGGTGCATCTTAATATCATGGTCATATCTAAATATTTATAAGCTTATGATAGGACCCTTTTTGTGAGAGAGGCCATCTAATCATAGTGGAGATTTGTGGATCCCTATTTCCTTGACCCTTTTCTTTAGCTTCCTCCATCTTTCCAGTGATATGAACTTCTTTTCACAATCTTTTCATAGCACTGTTTTGTCTTGTTTATCAATTAGAACAATGATGATTATCTTCTTATCATCTTTCCCATATTTCTCAATTGAGATCTCATGAAGATATTCCTTCATTATTTGATACCTTCAACCAGGTCTAAGGGATATGAACTTGGATTTAAGAGATCTGTGGTTTGTGTCTTTTGGATCAGTAACCGGAGAACCCACAGTATGCATATTTTTACGCCAACGTTTCAAATCCCAACTGGGATCCATCCTCTAAGCAACTCTTCTTCTAGCATCATTCAAGAGTCCTGATGATGGATCCCAGTTGGGATTTGAAACGTTGGCGTAAAAATATGCATACTGTGGATATGAACTTCTTCACTGCATTTCATATATCTCTTTTATGTCTCCTTTCTTACACGTAGGGATGAGAGGACATTAAGAGTTCATTCCCATGAATTCAAAGGAGACCTTTTTCTTGATATGTTCACTGACTTATTTTATCTATGAGGATTATGACAATCCTCCTAATTTAATGCAAGGAACTTTGATGACCTATCCAACCCATAGATCTCCTTGCAATCATGAATTTAATTAACCAAACTTGATTATAAAAATGAAAGATAGTTACTGTACAAGTGAAGATGAACTCTTGTACTTGATGCTTGTTGGAGAAAATATATTGGAGTTTTCCTCTTAGATTATCTTCTCTTTGATGGAAAGCCTTTCTTCAATGGGAAATATTTCTCCTTTTGATGAGGATACTCTATTGGTTTCCTTTGATGATTTTCTTATAGGGCAAGGAAATGATCCTTGCTTTTATAACCTTGAAGATGATGATAATGCTTTTTCTTCTTCAATATACTTTTCCTTCTTTTGTAGATTAGCATTGTTGCTAGGGTTTCAAATTTCCCAAAGATGATGTGATCTTCATTTTGAAATCCTTCGAACTATCTTGTTTCGTAGACATCCTGATGAGGGTCTTGGTGGCCTTTTGATGATGATTATGGAGACACAAGTTCTTGTTGTTGTAGTCTGTCTCCTCGATTGCATAGACAAAAAACCTTGTTGATGTAGATTTTTGTTGTAGATTGATAGGGTTTGATCAAGATTAGGTTTTATTTCTTTAATGCAGGTCATGATGTCCTCCATATTGCTTTGATGTCCTGCTAGAAACTTGATCCTTGAAATGTCTCATTTCTACTCTTCCTTTGACTGTAACCATAGATCTGATACCATGTTGAAGAATCTAGGGGAAGTGAAGTTAATGTGATTCTTCTTGTCATGATAACTATTTGTGAGGTTCTTTTAACTTTTCTTATTAGTACTATATTTCCTTATTATTAGAGTGTGTCTACTTAGTTCATCAAATAGCTACCAAAATCAAAGGAGACAAGAACACAAGATTTTTTGGCTTTCTGCCAGGGCCAAAACCTCTCACTATTTGAGAGTAAAACCCACACAAAATTCTTCTTAGAGAGATTCCAATTGATGAATACCAAGACCTGGACCCTTGACCTATTAAGCCACTCCAAGACCAAGACACCAATCCTTTTTTGACACTGTTCAGATCATCATCATCAATGATACTATACAAAGTTCAATTTCATCATTGAGGCCATTGCAACTGTACCTTCACCAAGATCAGAGCTGCACCTTCTCTGAGAATATTACTGTACCTTCACTGAGATCATCTCTATAACCTTTCTTGAGATTATCATTGCATCAAAGAGCTCACTATACTGATCTTATCTTCATCAGGATCTTGATTTCATGTCTTCATTGATATACAAAGATCATCATCATAACATTGTCTTTGGGACCATGGTTATTATGCTGAGATCATGAATTAAGTAAAGAGTGTATTTTCTGAGGGATCATTCTCACAGAAAAAGTGTGTAGAGAGTGTATTGTGGAAACACTTTTATGTCGATACAAAGTGTGTTGAGTGTGTACTACCTCTTTAAATATACCGAGATCATGATTGGATGCTGAGACAGAGTGTGATGCGCTTCCTTGTCATTCTTGCTATGTTAAGACGAGACAAAAATTGTGTTTAGAGTGACTCCATTAAATATGGTGAGACTCTGACCATCCGAGACTTATACTTCTTTAATGTGGATCACATATTGCAAAGGCTTTTGATACCTTCAAACTTGTACCCATTCAAAAATCATCCTATGATAGCCCTCCGAAGATCTTAGACTAATCCAAGTTCTTTTCCCACGAAATTTTCAGTGGCATTACTGTTCTCATATGGAGTTGTAGAGATGTATGCAAAGATCTATTTTACTATGATTACTCTAGCTACGTATATATAGTTTTCATATCTCCATAGTAGGCTGACTTGACCAATTGAAGAGGTGTGTCATTTATGCAAGCCGACTTATTTGCTTTCACTTTGTTTTGTTGGTTGACTTCATAAAGAGTGATCATGCTTGCCATTGGAGGGCTTTTTAACTCTAATATACATTAGGTTGACTTATATTCATTACATGCATGCTCAAGAAGAGCTCTTTAACATGACTTTGACTCTTTGACTCTCCTGGACGTATGTAATTAGTAAGAAACTCATTACAAAAATAGTATTTATTTTTCTTGATAAGTACAAAGACCAAAATTACATTTGTAAATATCGAACCTAGTTATTCTTCAATAGTTCAACTGCTTCATAACTGAAGGAGGCATTAAGTTGTGAGAGGCTCCAGAATCCAACATAGAGTTATGAAGAATAAAAGTATGCACCAATAGAGAAATATAGAAAGGAGGAGTAGAAGAATCAACTTCTTCCACATGGGGGCCAAACATTACCAGTGGTCTGTCCTCCTACAAATTAATTGTGTCTGCTGCATGGTTACCTTATGAAATATTTATAAAATCAAAGACTTGTTTATAATATGCTGGAGTTTTAATTAACTCAGTCAAAGGGATTAGAACTTTGATCTTCTCTAATTCCTTTACCAAGTTGAAATAATGGCCCTATTTAGTCACCATCTCTTGTTCTTCTTTGCTCATCTTTTGTTTTGAAACCTCATCAGGACTATCCATAGGAGTTTGAACAGATCTATTTAGTACCTTCATGTCCAATTTTCCTTTTGAACTCTCACCCTGTTGAAATGTAACCTTTGGGACTAAACTGATCTGTTGTTTTCCTTGATCAAGCTGCTTTGGAGGTTGTTGTGGAGTTGCCATGTCTTGAATCATTTGATATTTTTGTCCTTCTGCACCATCCTCTACCCTCAACCCTTTCCTTGATGTAAGGTCGTACTTCTTGTGTATTTCTTGCTGCATGAAATCTGTGAATATTTTGCAATAATCTTCATTGTTGGTCACATCTTCTTCTTCCCCATACAAATAGAAATTTGATTGTCTTGTTCTTTAAGAGCCACTTCCATTGCCTCTTCCTATTCATATTCTATATATAGGGGAGGTTGGATCTGATCTTGATCCCTTCTATCCCTTTGCATTATCTAAAGTGGTTGCCTCCTAAATCGAGGATTAAAATTTCTATTTTGACCTTGTTGAAGCTATTTGGGAGGATTTTTATTTTCGAGATTCAATTTTACCAATTTGTTTGAAAGATTCCTGATAACTTTAGTCCTCTATTCCAACTTTTGTTCATGTGAATCATTATGCTATTTTACAACGTTTACTTCCTCTTTTCCCTTTCCTTTATCTTCAAATTATTTCTTCGATTTGATCTTCCCTGTAGCAACCATATTTTCCTCAACTTCCAAGGCATCAGTTTGGATTTGATCTAAGGTGGGGGATCTCCTTTCCCTCAATATAAATCCAAAATCAGTCTCAAAATCTCCCCCAAACACCACTTTTGCTCCAATAGGTGGTGGTTTTATTTCTTTTCGTAGACTGTTATATAATTTATTAGATTTTTTAATGAATTCACTTACATCCTCCTCTGAATTTTTCTTAATGGCATTAAATTTTGTCAGAAAATAACTGTGATCTTTTTTCTCCCCCCATCTTTGTATAAACACATTCTCTAACTCTTCACAAGTATTTATAGAATATGCAGTAAGTGTTTTGAACCACTTCCTTGCTTCTCCATCAAGTGATTGAACAAACAATCTCATTACTACATCCAAATGTTCAACATTCAAATTTTCAACAAAAGCATAGAATGTAGCAACATGCTTTTCTGATATCACTTCATCCTCTCCTATGAATTTGGGTAAAAAATGGAGTTAGTCTTGTGGCCAAGCATTCACTTTCTGAGGAAGGTTTAGAGGATCATATCTATTCAATAGAAAATCTGGAACAACCATGCTTGGATTTGGATTAACCATAGAAGAACTTCTTGCTTGAAACACAAAAGACTAAGGGGGAAGAACTGAAATAGGATATGGTTGATTAATACTAGAAACATATTGATGTGAAATTGAAATATTAATGACTTCAACATCTTCAAATTATGGAAAAGAGAATGAAACTAACTCAAAATATTTTTCTTGTAAAGTCAGTTCAAGAAAAAAAAGTTTGGGAAAATGTAGAATCTTCTTGAAGAAAATCAAGATTTTTAACAATTTCTTTTGAACAAACACCAAGTAACTGTTGATCAGAACTGGTAGCAGGAGTAAAAAGAGTGAGGTTTTGGGTCTAAAAGAGCATGAGTTTTCTTTTGTGAGGTATCAAACCTCGTGTGTGGTGTTTTTTGAGCCAGGCCTATTGTCTTGGTGAGAGACTCAACCTAATCAATTTCTTTTCTCATAAACCAAAGAAATGATTCTAAAGTAAAACCCAGGGAAAAATAACTTTGTGTCTCTGTTCCCCGACAACGACACCAAAAACTGCTGTAGCTTGGGAGACAATCTTTGGCTGAAAGGAGATCAGTGCCCAAAACATTTATTTTGAACTGTAAAATGATTAATTGATTGTCCCATCATTTCATAAAACCCCAGAAATTTGATTCAAACCCTTTAACTTTCCATATGTGAACAATGTTTCCAAATTGGCCTTCTGATGTTGAATGCAACTGAAGAAAGAGAAGAAAGAAGTGATGGTGGAAAGTTTTAGATAATAGGCTACCTTGTACAAAATCATTTATCTTCAACCTTAGAATAAATATGATTAGCATGTAATAAAATTTAGAAAAGAGGAGCACATCATTATAGTTTTTTAACTTTAATTTACAAAAACTCAGACTCACAACACTATAAAATCAAAGACCAGTAGCTTCGTTACTCTTTTCTAAGAAGAAAGATTAACATAAGATGTAGCAAGAAAGACTTGTCGTACCCAACAAATTCTAGAATCACTGTGAAAAAATTATTCATTAACACATGAAAAGTGAAAGTACAATATTGTGTTTGCCTTTGAGGTCCAAAATTCAGGAACCCCCAAAATGCTTTCGAAGGTCCTTTTATGCAAAATTTCAAAAAGGATAGTTATAAAACTGTCAACCTTCTAAACTACTTCAGGACCAACTATCCTCCTATTCAAATATTACATTTAGAAAATAAAATTATATTGAAATAAAAAATTTATGCTAAACATTGTAAAACTTTGTCATTGAAAAAATCTTTATCATTGGATGATTTTTGATTCAGGAACATAACAAGGTCCTTCTCCTGCAACGACTGCTTGGGGTGACATCCATTCTCTGCACCTCTTCCAGACATCTAGTTTTGCATTTGAGCTGTTAATAAAATTGACATGGGCCATTCTAAATTCAGTGGTTTTGCTATACGTTGGATTTTCAAAAAACAGTGTCCTCATCATCCAAAGAAGCTGAAAGTCTTTGTGTAGATAATTAAAAATAGTAGCCCCTTTAAGTACTGTAGTATTTTCATGTGTAGAACCAATTTTGCTTTTGGCTTCTACTAGTAGTGTCTCATAAGTCTCCCAAGGTGGAAAATTTCCTTGTTGGTCCCAGCATAATGGTAAACCTGCCCTGGTTCTTTTTTCAAAAAGAAGCATTAAATTTCATTACATACTCCTTTACTTCTTTAAGTTTCTTCTAAGCTATTTTCCTATATAAATTCTTCACTGTGATTTTATTGATTTCCATTACACATTCAGTTTTGTCCTGAATTCCATCTTCTTTTAACTCCCGTGCATACTTGGAATTCAAAAAATCAATCATCTTCTTAGCAGATTAGGCTCTTTGCTATAATTTTTGCTTAGCAACCATGGTTATACCCTCCAGATCCCTGACAATAGTATTTTCTTCTTCAAAAATAAGCAAAAATTCCCAAATATTTTTCACTGTATTTATAATATCATTCCACAAGATTTCCCTTTCCTAAATAAAAGACATGTTTCCTTTTACCTTTTCTTTCAGTTCTTTAATTTCCTAATAGGCAAGTTGGTAATCATTTTTGTATTTCTTAGCAGTCTCCTTTGGCATCAATAACTTATGATCAATGGCTTTGATGGCCTTCATTGCATTGTCAAAATCACTTTGATTCCTTTTCATTTCATTTTCAGAAAGTTTCAACTCAGTCATGACCTGAGTTAGTTTTGCAGTTGGGTCTTCAGAATCTGCTTACACCATAATTGTACAAACATGTGAGTCAATTTTCTGCTGCAATGAAGCATTCATGTCTTTTAACTTAGTCACTTCCTCGTTCCTCTGTAATAACTCATTAGTCAACACTTACTTTTCTTGTTCAACCTATGCTACCTCTATAGCCATTGAATGTTCTATAGAAGGTAATATCAATTTCTTCTCGAGTGCCTGAATTTATGCCTCCTTACCCTACAATAATTTTTGAACTGCACTCCTATCTTCAGGGTTGACTCCAATTTTAACAACTAACTATTTCAACTCTTCATTTTGAGTTGTCAATGCCCTTTAATTTTCCTTTTCCAACTTCAGCTGACTAACAAATTCCTCCAACATGTCTTCAGCTTTGCTGGCAGCCGAAAAGGTTTTACTCAAATCATTATAAATTATTCTCCATTCTTCCCATGGAGATTAATTTTATTAGATAAAGGGATCTTCTTGGAATCCATTGTTAAATTAAAAGTTTTGAAACTTGTTGAATAGGAAATAGATAATGTAGAACGATGAGAAAACAAAATCTTAAGTTGATTCCTTTATAGATCCATGGAAGATAACAATTTTGTTTGATAATATGAAGATGATTGAGCCTCCTGCTGGATATCAATATTTTCTCTAATCTTCTTATTTCTATCCTCAATTTGTGATTTTTTTTTTTTGATCATTGGCACAGATCTTTGAGTAGCTTCATTTGTATTGGGAGAGGATGGTGTGCAAACTGTCTCACCCAACTGTAATTGGAAACTACAAACTAATGGTGTGTTGTCTTCATCAAATAGTTTTGATCTTTTGGCTACTCTATCTGCATCTTCATCCAAATCAATGATCTCCTCTCTACCTCTCTTCAAATTATTTTCATTTTGTAAAGGGGTGTCAACCTCTAGTCCACATGCTGAAACAAACTGACCTCCATTAGCCATATTCTAAATCTCTGGTCGAGCTTCATGTAAGAAAGGGGCATAACCATTCTCCACTCTCTTGTTGGAAATCACATGAAAATGGTCATAAGCCCATTTTCCTCCCAATAACAAATCCATCCCTTCAAGAAGTTTTTGGAGTTCTTTTGCTGCTTTCCTGGTGTTTACAGTGAAAGGTCCCACATTTCTTGGTAATATAACCAGATGCCCTTTCTTGGATGGAACAAAATGGACCTAGTCCACATTTAAGCTCTGCCTTATAAAATTGAAATAAAACAACCTCACGGGAACAAATATTGGTAGTCTGTAAGGCTCAATATCAGCTCCATACAACCTAATCTCAGAATAATCTTCAAAAGAATACCAATCTCCTACTTTCATATCTCTGCTGAACTGAAGAAAAGATTGAGCTACTGGCAACATAGAGGGTGCATGTGAACTATTGATAATTGAATATGTTACTGAAAGGAATGAGGCAGCGAAATCCATCAGGCCTTCATTCTTTGGGCTACTCCTCACCACATTAGTCTAAAAAACCACTGACTGTTTATTCTTATTGGGATCCATGATGTTTAACCCCAAGTGTATGAAATTTTCAACATGAGAGTATAAGAATAGATATGTAATTAGAGAAGGGAATCTAAAACAACTAGTAAGTGAGAGGTTCATCAACTGAGCATTGACTACCCCTTCCCAAAAATGTGGTATATCTAAGACAAATTCAGGCTTCATCATCGAACTACACAGACATAAAGTGACTTTATCAATGACTGAAGCATCATCTCTTCCCAGGATCTTAGTTAGAATTTGAAGAATAGGTTTGACATATTTAGCGAAAGTATTCAACAGGAACTGATTTGACTCCAAAGAAAATTGTTCCCCTCTTGGCATCAAATAAAAACATAGTTTAGGCATACTCTTGACCTGACAAATTTTCAAAATAAACTAACAGGGTTTCCTTAGAAAAAGAGGTATATGTACTTGCAAAGGGGAAACATAATGCTTGTTGAATTAGAAGGGAGGACACTTGGAAATTTTTTTCTCCTCACTTATTCATTACAAAACATTTATTTGGATACATGGTTGATACTAACTAGTGGATAAATTCTGGGAAAAGGTGAGTTTTAGAAATGAAAGATGTAAGGATACCGGACCTGATTGTGGTAGCATAAAATGGGAAATCGACTTGATTTTTAAGGATATACTAATAGATTTCCAAGTGATTTAAAGTGGAAACAATGTCAAAAATGTCTCTTTCAGTGTCCATGAGTGGAATGTGAGAAGATGACCCTGCTAAGGCAATTTTCTTTGACATTTTTGGATAACTTGTCCTGACTGTTAACACCCAGGTTGTCCTCTTTGACTCCAGAGAGGATACGGCCGGGGTAACCACTAACCAATCTTTGGGCTACAGCTTTTAGCCTAGCTGTAGTCAGAGAGGGCTCTCTCTATTAGTTATGTCACTGCTTTCAGTGAAGGTTTCAGGCTAGTTATGGAGTGCATTCTTGGTTGTTTTTGTGTTTGGTTGGGAGGATGGATGCTTCTGATAGCTTTTAATGTCTGACTTTAGGGGTAACTAATCCATTGGGCAATGGGGTCTTGGACTACTGTTCCCATGAGGTTTTGACTGAAGTGTGGGATGAATACAGGGCCTATATGTATTCTGTGACACAGACTATAAAGATTGAGAGGTGAAAATGAAAACAACTTGGCAAAGAGCAATGAAGAATTCTTTACTTAAGTTGAATATTGTAAAAGAGGTTTGTTATCTAAGAGCAATTACTTGAATTCCTAGAACAACAACGCACTGTGATGATGTAGTATTAAAGGTAGCAGCGAAGAATTACTCTTTAAATACTTTATCAGAAGAAAACATATAAGATAGCTTAGATTGAGTTCAGGGTAGCCAATGACCAAATCCTGAGACTATTCTTTTTCCTCACTACCTAGATTTTCGAGTGTATAGAAAAACATGGAAAACATATGAAATAACGATGATCACAGGTGAAATAAAGAGCCACGAGAAAAACTTATTGAGCCATGGAAAACACAGGAATCCTGCAACTTTGAGCCACACACCAGCAGAGCATCATGAGAGACAATATCTGTAGAAATCCCATTGTTCTTTGTATTAGCTGCCTGAATCTTTACAGTATAAGAGCAACAGAAAATGAAACGAGAGCTTCTTTACATCCGGAGTCCAACCCCTCTAAACAAACGCGAGGGGGAATATATAGAGGTTACATACAAAAATATCTCAGGTATGGAGTCATCTGAGAGGGAAATATCTCTTACACTCGTACAGAGAGAGTAGATGAGAAGTAATTGTAAATATAAATGCTTCTTAAAAACCTTTTATTCTTGTCAGAATAAATCTTTGACCTTTGGGAACTGCGGAGTCGGCTGTGCGGCTTTATCATAAATATAGAATGAAGTGCTCTGTCACTTTGATTTTTTGTATCTTCTTGGCCCTGCCACCTGTACCTGCTGATGTTGCTGTTGATGCCGAGTACCTGTGCTGAGTTGGCTCAGCGTCTTCGTATTTGCTGTCATGGCTTTTATCCTCCTGTATATGTAATATAAACCTTTTTATTGAAAAGATTTAATTCTCTTAACTTTGGTTCAAAAGTAATTTTATCAAATCATGCCATGTATTTAGAGGAGGAAGCTGATGCCTTGAAATTGATCCTAAGGTCTCATCAGCTTCTGTGTACTTGTAGAAATGAGGGGGCTCATCAAACAGATGTGATACTTCATTTCTAATAAAAAACAAATTGTCCAACTTTTCAAAAAGAATCTGCCCTGTTAATGGGCCTGCTGCAGATGTTCCTGGTGTCTCAGCAATCTGAATTGCTGCAAAAGCACTTACCCTCTTGATATATTTGTCATGAGAGAGTAATTTCCCTGATTCTAGCAAGCTTGGGAGCCCTCTGTCCTGCAGGGCTGCGAACCTGTTCTGAAACTTGTTTATGTCCGCTTGCATATCCTGGATTCTCCTGTCCAGGGTTTGGATTAAATTCTTCATTGTTGTGGCTCTTTTGATCAGGGAAATGGTTTCAGTTCTATTACCAATTCCCATTTTCACCAGCTGGGAACTTGTTCTGTAGTTGAGGACCTCAATCATCCTGGGTGCAAGGTCTGCCATGTTGCCTAGGGAGTTTCTTGCTCTTTGCAGCTCTTTTCTAGCCCTGCCAATGAGTCCCACTTGCTCATAAATGGCATCAATGTACTCCCATTGGTTAGTTATTGATTGTGCAATAGTAGTCCAAATCACCTGCTTAAGCTCTGCTGTCACTTTCTCAAAATTGAGCTGCTTTTCTAGCTCTGCAATTTTTTTTCTTAGAGCTTTTACTTCTCTCTCTCTCTCAGCTACATTTTGCTTAGACTTATCATATTTCTCTTCTATTTTGGCTAAGCTGTCCTTGGCTTGGTTGAGCTCTGTCATCTGAGCTTCTAGCACCTGAAGTTCTTGCCTTAGTTTCTGCATGTCTAAGCTCTCAGTCTTTTCTGTTGGTGGTGCTGTAGTGGCTGGCTCTGTAGTGGCTGGAGCTGTTTCTGATGCCTGTTGCTTTGGAGGGATGGTGTCTTGAGGGGTCTCCTCAAGGTCTATTGTTTTTGTGGGCGGCTTGGCAGACTGCCCTTCTTCTCTCCTTTGTAGTGCTGCTTCTAGTGTTGTCTCTGTGTCCTGCAGCTTTTGCTGTGTGTCCACCAGCTCTTTATATAGAGTCATCAATAATGCAATGACATCCTTTTGTTGCCTCTGCTGGGCAACTTCATCTGTTTGTGGATGTAGAGTTGGTG
>APFE030068995.1:67914-80979 GCA_000404065.3 Pinus taeda
AGTTGAACAACTTCAAGTGCAGAATGTGAGTCATAGAGTTCTTTCAGCTTTTGTAAAGCTTCAAAGGCAATTGAATATGACGAAATATGGCGACTCACCTCTTCATTTACAGATGCTGCGATTAATGCATAAGATTTTCTGTTTTTTTTTTTTCCCAAATGACGAGCTCTTTGTCTGAGGTAGGTTGTACTGGGTCATTGTCTCCATCTCCAACACACACTCCTTTCCACAACTCATTGAAAATGAGCGTGTGTTTTATCATCCGGGACCATTCAGGATAGTTCTCCTTGCTAGTGAGAACTATTCCCACCATGGATATGATTGAATGCATTCTGTAAAAAAAAATACTTTTGCTGATAGAAAAATACTTCTGCTAATATACAGTAAAATTGTACTCAAAAGGGCATTCTCAAAAGATTTCAAATCCACCATGTGACCCATATAAATCCATCATTATATAAATCCACCTCATATAAATCTCATATAAATTTTATATAAATCCACCATCTAAATCTCATATAAACTTCATATAAATCTCATATAAGTTTTATATAAATCCATATAAATCCACCATTATATATGCAGATGGCATATGTCCCCTTTTAAAAAAACTCAATTACCATGTGACAACGTCCAACGTTCAACTATGTAATTGCGTCCAGCGTTCAATTGTATGTGTTGCAGAACTGAGACTCGACAAACCGGTGTGTGGCAACAAAGTGCAAAACTTAAATGTAATATGTGCAGCGTAAATGTAATATGAGGTCTCGACAATACACACTCGAACTCGCCTTTTTTTGGCACTCAGATTCCACACTGGACCCCTCTTGACGCGCAGTCGAAAGCCTGTTACCATGTGGGCGCACACATATATGTGAAGAGGGAAGGCGGAAGCGCTGGTTAAAAGCAGAAAAATGGTGAGCCGAGAGGACGGAGAGGAGCAAAATGAGCGAGCGCTCAACAAGCACCTACAATCTTGTGGAGTAGACGCAGTAATTGTATGTAAGGGTTGAGAAGGCCAAAGATCTGCCCACCATGGACATGTCGAGGTTCGCCTTGGCAACTATAAGGGTACCACGAAGTACTTTGAGAAGAAATCAAACAATAAATGGCACCAGGTCTATGCTTTCTCGCAGGATAGAATCCAGTTGTTCATGGTGGAAGTGGTGGTTGCTAAAATTATGAAACATTTATGGACAGAGAGCGCAGGTAAAGGAATATGGTAGACAGAGCGCAGGTAATGGAATATGGCAGACAAAATGCAGGCAGTGTCAGACAAGGGTACAGGCACTCAGTCACTGAATTATATGGAGAGTAGAGGAGCAAACAAATGAGTTACAAAGACATAAAGGCTAAAAAAAGGAGCTGGCTCTGATACCATGTCAGGCGAGACAGTAACTCCACAAAGCAAAAACTGATTCGTGTGTTATTCCGCAAGGTAGATCTTCATTATATACATGAGGGAGAGACTGTTCAGTTCATCTCCCGATGATTGTTCATGTTTCTAATTTATTTATTTACATAAATTCACCCAATCACAAGGATTAGGTGTCAACAGTTAATATCAAATATTTCGACCCAAGTGTACCAATTGAGAGAGTCTATATTATAATACAAGTGTGTGGATAACATTCTTTTATATGTAACATGTTTTTCTTCCAATTCCTCTACGAGAGGATTTCTTGTTCCATACTAACCTTAAATGAATCCATCTATGTGGGGGACCTTAGAATCAACATGCTCCCAAGTTTTGACTTAAAAGATAATATCAATTTCACTTAGGATCCAACTTAAAATAAGAGTTTTACGTCATGGAAATCCATGAATATTCCAAAAAAAGATCCATAGTGTTCCAAATTCCTATTTTATTCTCATTTTGGTCTCCATCCCTAATAATAACTTTCCATTTCTAATGGTTTCCCATTTTCCTTTATTTCTAGCTTCCTTTACCTTTTTAACCTCCCTTAATTTAGCTTGTTCTGCTGGAATAAGGTCCTCATTTATAAATATTCCTATCTCTTTTGAGCTTGGATATTATTGAGAACACCATATTTATGGTCATTACAACTTTCTCTAACACAATTTATCTTTATGCTTGAGTATCTTTACCAGCCTTCTTGCTCCTATGAGATAAGTTTAAATTTGTGACTTATTTTTCAGTTGTTCTTTTACTATTGATAACATGTCCCCACATTTTTGCTCT
This sequence comes from Pinus taeda, assembly GCA_000404065.3. Classification (NCBI taxonomy): domain Eukaryota; kingdom Viridiplantae; phylum Streptophyta; class Pinopsida; order Pinales; family Pinaceae; genus Pinus; species Pinus taeda. Next base: position 70,118 of record APFE030068995.1, read on the forward strand.
TTCATAATAACAACTACAAGATTCAAGACTCTTTCATACTAGCAAGTATAAGATTCAAAGCTCTTTTATTGCACTCATGATCCAACTCAATTAGCTTGTTCATTTCCTTTTTGACGGGTTTAGCATATAATTTATTTTTCATACTATATAGGGCCAAATTGTTATTTATTTTTCATTTTAACTCTTTTAGCTTGTCTATAAAAGTACATTTTTCTTTAATAATGGATTCTTTCCTATTTTTCATTTATTGTAGCCTACCTTCCATTTTTTGTAATTGAGTTTCAAAACCTAATATTTTATTTTCTAAAATTTGAATTTGTTTTCAAGCATTGTAGCTAATTGTATTTTACATTCCACTTATCTTTATTCTCCCGTTTTTTCCAATGAATCAATATGATTACGAATACTTCGCCAACCTCCCCTTGCTACGTTGAGTTTTTGATATATGTGGTGAAGTGATAAAAAAAATAAAAAAGAGAGAAAATAAATAAAAGGAACTTATGCACTTGGGTTATGAGTGGCGGGGTATTTCCATACAATTCTCACAAGTATATTATTGCATAGTTATTGCTAGTGTAATGCTATAAACCACAGAGTATATACCTGACTAGATAAATGTTCACACCACCATGAATATTCTCCATAGGTTATTAATTCACCAATGCTAAATATATTATTTCATGTATATATACCCAAAAGATCTTTGCAAATATTCATTGTAGATAACTAATTTAGCACAAATAATCTCTGCAATTCTTACAAATCAAATATTCACCACAAATAAAACTAATTCACTATATACAAGTCTCCAGATTCACCATAGATAAATATATTGTTTCTCATATGTATGCCAAAAATACCTCCTCTGCAAATAGATATAATTTCACTAATAATTCAATTTTATTTTTTTCTTCACATAAATAAACATGTATAATCAATATAAATATGTAAAATATAATTATAAACCAATATCAGTTTATTTATAGTCTTAGGTGGTGTATAAATAATGTATTAAATACATATGAAAAAAATGCCCTTATGACATTTTTATTTTCTAAATTTCATATATATAGATATAGGAAGATAAAGAGATAAACAAAAAGATGACAACTCATAGTAATTGATGGATTTTTAGATGCAATAATTTGTTATTTTTCCATTTAGACTAATTTATTTTGCATTATTTTTGCATATTTTATGACAAAGATGTGTGCAATAAAGTAGAACAGCAATTTGTAAGTGTCATCAAAAGTTAAAATTATTTTTTTTAAGTATCTATTTTATTTTTAATTGCCTTTCTCACATTGAAATGAGGTCATATCATCACATTTAGCAATATTGAAGAACCAATAGCACCATTCACTCTAGTTGTTTTCGATTAAGTTGTCACAAGTGTAGGGTTTATACTCCACCAAAGTTACCCAATATTCACAGTGTGATAGGAGCATCTTTAACTAAAGAGATCTGCATCAATTGTTTTGAGATAGTAGTTTAGAGGATGAAATAAGAGTAATGCAACTTTGTGAATTTGCTTTGCTATGATATTGTTGTGAATCTTCTTTGATATGCTAATGTTGTGGCTTTACTTTACTGTGAATCTTCCATAACTGTTACAATTCTACAACTTTGCCATTGTTGTTATAGTGATGCAACTTTGCCATTGTTATCACATTTCTACAACTCTACTGCAACACTACAAATCATGCCTTGCTACAATTACATGTGTCTTATGGGGCTTTGTGGCAAATAAGTGAACCACCTATGTGAGGAACTGATGATTGGTTTGGTAAATGGGTGAGGGAGTTGAACCAATGTGACTATTCAATTTCCCAAACTCATACTTAGGAGTAAGGAATAGATAGAGTGTGAGAAAATAAAAATGATATTGGGAACTATTGAGGAAGTTGAATCATTTTGATTGTTTAGTTTCCCATCCATTGTTTAAGAGCAAGGAGTGGACATATATATAACATATGGTTATATTGTAATGTTTACAATGGATATAATCCCGTGTCGAAGATGCATATCCGTGGAGTTTGGTTTATATATATATCTATATATATATAATGTTTTAACTTTGGCAATGGTTGTTATGTTATGGTTGGCTCACGCGATAAGTTTAGACCGTCGTTTGGATACATATTAAAATGGATTGGGTTTGTCGGGCCTACCAGACATGGTAGGCTCTACCAACCCTTCCCACCATATCATTTCAATGAAAAATTAAATATGAGTTCCACCGTTATGTTTACAACGAAAACACCACGACCTGCCGGTTAAGGTTTTGGGCCGACAACTGGAGGTCTCAGGTTTGACCCACAAAAATCATGGTGTTGGTTTGAATGGTGGGTGTACACCCTATTGACATGTGTCAGTACAGGATTGGGCCCCTGTGCTGCCACTTGTCCTACTATGTCGCTGCCACTTGGCCTGTTCTGACCTCCCTTTTTTGTCTGTTTGGACAAAACTTTAGAACACATTTTCTCGCTCATACGAAGGCCATTTTGAAAAATGAACATACCGCTAGAATCAGCGTGACATGCTCTTCGACATGGCGCCAGTTTCATGAGCTTTTGGGATTGATAAAATTTGAGCATTTTGAGGATCCTCTTAGACTAAAACACCATGTAAAGTGATTTATGAATACCTCCCTAGTTAAGAGGGAGTGTTGAAGAAAGTGTAACTAGGTTTGGTCTTCATAAATGTAATTTTGATATTTGTACTTGTAAAAGAAAATAATTATTATTTTTGTCATTATCAAGAATGGGTTTCTTGCCCATTTTGATAGGTCAAACACATGTTTAAGTGCTCCTAGGAAAGTCAAAGAGTCAATGTAATTGTTGGGGACACATATGGACATGTTACACTATATAAATTATGTAACTATGTGAAAGATATGTGTCAAAAGTGATCCTCCAAAGCACAAGGACAAGTCTCCTCTTCAAGTCAGCTCAAAGACAGAATTTTGGTGCACTTGAAGTCAAGTCATCCCCACTAGATCAAGTCGGCCCAATAGGAGGGACTATGTCCTATATATAGAGTAGCTTGACCTCACAAAAGGATCATATACCCATGTTTGAAATTAGTGAAGAATGAAGGACAAAAAAGAGGTGCGAAAAAATATCATTGTGGTAATTCTAGGGTAGCAAAGAAGAGGAAAAATAAAATGAGTTTCAAAGGATTGTTTTAGGGCCTAATTCTATCACAGGTGCAAAGAAAGGAGGGAATTTATGTAGTCACATCAGATCCACAAGGGAAAAAACATATTAGAGCTCGATTGGGCTAAGTAATGGCTCCAAATAGGCCTCCATCTCAAGCGAAGGAGGCCTCACATATAACAAAGGAAAGGAGCAAGTAAAAGGGCCTATCTCAAGCCCTAGATCATCCACATGTGGAAAGAAATGAGATCTGCACTAGGGTTAAGAGGATCAACCTCTACACTTAGAGATACACTAGAAGAAGAGGCTCATCATCTAGTCCAAGTATCAAGAAAAATAAAGATTGCAAGGCGAAGGCAAAGAAGGCACCAAAGAAGAGGTCTCTAAGGAGGCCTAGGGTTTACAAAGTTACCAGAAAAGGAATGAAGGAAACTACCATCAGTTATTGGAAGAAGTGTGAAGAAAGAGATCAAGGTGCAGTATAGAAGGAGGCATTGACTAAAGGAAAAAAAAGAAGTGTCAAAAGAGAAACTATGTCTTGTGATTGGAAGATCTACCAGTCAAGGGTATAGGGTTTGGCATTTGTCAATTGAAGATTCAAGAAGAGAAATTTGCAGAAGGGTTTTACTCTCTAGGAGAGAGAGGTTTTTCCCTGGCTAAGAGCCAACATCTTGTGTTCTTGTCTCTTTTGTTTTGGTAACTATTTAATGAAGAAAGATAACACACACTAATAATAATAAGAGAAGATTGAGTCAATAAGAAAAGTAAAAGTACCTCACAAATAGTTATTATCATCAAGAAGAATCTCATCACACATAGATACCCTATATTATTCAACATTTTAAAGGTGAAGAACCTATGGTGTGGACTCCGGAATTGATATAGAGACTTAAGAGCACTGACAATAGGATTTCAAGGGTTGTTGATTTCTGGATTGATAACATCTTGGGAGGATTCATTACTAAGTTTGTCGTAGAATTGATCGTGTCCTAGAGAAAAGTAGAATGAACATTCTTCAAAGGAATGTGAGGTAAGGATTTAAAATATCTGAAACTTTGGATTAAGATGCTTCTGTGTGAAAAGGGAGTTTTACAAATGCAATCAAATTTCTAGTTTACTTATGTTTGGAAGAAGAGAGAATAAATCTGAGCAAGATATTGGAGTAACATGAGGTGGAAAGTGTTGGCTTGATGGGCCCTGACCCAGGTTCAACATTAATTATCCAAGAAAATCCCTACACTATTGGCTCTTTCAGCATCAATCCGTGGAGTGCGGACTGAAGTCTCACCCGAAGCAATATGGGGGGAGGCAGAAACCAATTTTCTACACCCTGAGATGGTAGTGATGTCTTTTTATACCCTAACCCTTCCTTCGTGCAGACCAGTAAGCCCTTTAGGGCTTATCGATATACTTCTCTTATTTGGCTTCGAGACCTTCGCAAAGGTTTACGATCGTCCTTTGCGTACCTTAAATAGGAAATTCAAACACTTACACAACTTTGTGACTACTCTTACTGCTGTATTTACCCAAATTACCTTAAGTGGTGGATAAATTCAACAAGCATTATGATTATCTTCACGTAAACAAATATTCTTACTTGCGTTCATATAACAAAGTACAACACATAGATTCGCACATCAATATAGCATTAAATTAAAACCCAATATTCAACATAACATAACCGCATATATTCAAAACAGAAGTAAAATAGCTCATACACAGGTATCTCCAAAATAGTTCTCTTTATTGATGTTCAGATCTCCTCTATAGACTTTGACTACCTTGGGCACAAAGCTGCAGGGGTCCACCACTCAGCTGTGGACTTCTACCATAAGCCTTAGTGCACTCAGCCGCAGAGCCTCTTTTAGTCCTCACAGACCCTTTACATCAATCAATTGTGCAAAAACTTACTAAGAACTACTTAGACTCTTCTAAGACTCTCCTTTTTATACATTCCCATGGTCCACAGACCAAGGGTGGATCTCATAAAGCTGACACAAGTTACCTAAACTAAGGGCGGAAACCCTTAATGACTCTTTACATATTTGCGCTCCGTGACCACAAAATGTGAATACTTTACATTCTTTGTACAAAAATTTTACCTTTAGCCCCAAAACTTGGGCTTTTAACCCCAAAATTGACCCTAGGGTACCCGTTCCCAACAGGCCCCCAACACAAATATGGTGACTCGCCCTCGAGTCACTCTGCTAGCGCGGTGATCTTGTTGCAAAGACCTCCTAGCTCTACTTGCACTACTGCAACCTCGATGGTACACTGCGTCGCCGCCTGCTTAGCCTGCTTGACCAACTGCTCCATTGTTGGTCCTACGCTATCTGCCTATATTTTCTGCTGTGTTGCCTGTAGACTAGCCAATTTTCCTTCAAAGGAGGTTGTGAGCACATAGGATTCATCTAGCCAAGGCCCCAACCTAGCCTTTAATAATTGCTCCTTTCACTGTGCTGCATCCACCTGTTCCTTTAGTGCCTTCACTTCTTGTAGCTTCGCCAGCCTTTCCGTGATGGCAACGGTTCACGCCATCGCTTTGATCTTGTCATATTTTTTCTGTAGTTCCCTTGCTTCAGTTTCTAGTCACCATATGTTGGGATCTTCCTGCAAGCTGGTAACTATTTTGAGCGACTGCTTGAAGAGCGAAGTGCACTCCTTCACTGCGGCCTCTACTGCGGTAGCTACATCCTTAACAACTGCCTTGTGCTACTCTCTGACTTTTGGTGGAGTTGAAGGCTGGGCCATCAACTCAAGCTCCGTGATCTTAAGGTTCAACTCAAACTTAACCTTCGCTAGCTGCGTCGTGCACACCTATAGCGAGCTTTCGAATTCTAGTATTGACTAGCGCATCTTCAAGGATATTCAACTTTGGAACATTTCTACATGCCTAGGCTACTATGACTGTTGTTTGCTCATTCTTATCCTTGATCTTCTTAAGGAGATCAATCACAAACATATTTTGTACAACTAGTTGGGCATTGTTAACCTTTTGCTCGTTGATAACATATAGTGTGCACATTTCTCGAGCCCGAAGTTCCGTGATCACACGGTCCTGCAGGGTGTGAAGGGCTTCGCTTGGAAGCGCGGCCAAGTTTAGCCCAATATTCACCTTTGAATGTGATCTTGTCTAGCAGTAGCAGTGTGTGAAGTGAGATTTTACTCTCATCGAGGTCCTTTGGGACATTCACCTTGCCTCAGTGCGGAGGAACGTAGTCTGGTAACTTGGAGATAGGGTCTACCCTCTCAACGTCAATGTCTTTTGTGCCCATATCAATGTCTTCCATGCCCATATCGATTTATTCTATGTCCTCGTAGGGCTAGAAAGGAACGATAGAACATAGGGAAGGTGAACAATTGGGTGTTTCTAGTGGTGAAACAAATGATGCATATGCAGAGTTATAAAACATAGTGGAAATGTAAATAGATTATTGAATATATTTTTGTTTATTTGAATAAGAAAAAATCATGTTGTTGTCTTTAATATTGTTTCCTGTAATTTCTAAATTCCTCACTATAGTTGTTAGTCTTTAATTTCTATTAATTCTAGCATACAAGTAGTAGTGTGCTTTGTGGGCACACACCAGGTTCTAATAGTTGATAATGAATAAGATTTTATGGTTGCTTGTGTCAAGTGGTATCAGAGCTAGTTTAAGCTCCTCAAATTGGTTTCTTATTAGTGTTTTTGTAGTGCATGGTTATGGAATGAATTAAGACAGGTTGTTCTGATATCTCAGTTTTGCTTCATAGTTTTAATTTGTAAAGGTTGAATAAAGGCATTGACAAATGGATTATGAGCCCCAATTTAAATTTTAAAGTTTTAGCTTACAGAACTAACAGTTGGATTATCAATGCCAATTTTAATTTTAAATTTTTAAATGTCAATATCAAAACACTGACAGATCACACGTCAGCAAAGGAGCGGGTAACCGATCAAGCGAGCACTGGCTAATCAAATGGTAACATGTCATTTCATAATTTCACATTGGGATATTTTCACTGTCGGAGGATAATCATTATGGTAAATGAGTTTTGTAATTAATCATTTCTATGTATGACTGACTGATTATCACGTTAAATCTTAAGTTTTTTCTAGATGGTATAAGTAATTATATTATAATGAGTAAGAAGTTGTGCAAAGTTAATCCTTTATATTGTTTTATCCGCCGAAGTGAATCAGTTGTTATCCCAATTTTTTTTTGATCGAATCCCACTCCCATCTCAGTTTCCTATGTTCTGGACCGTGGTGGAAGTTATGGGAAAAAGAGGAAAAATTCATGGAACGAAACCTGAGGGACCTGACCTTCGCAAAGCATATCTATAGGTACAACAACATTTTCAGGAAGCTGGATGGGATGAATTCTTTTTTTGGTGTAGGTGTTACCATGATGGAGTTGCTCAAGATTTTGTCAAAGGATTTTAAGGCCATGGGGTTACTGTTGGAGGTGTTTCTTTGCCTTTCGTAGAGGAGGTGGTTGCAGAGGCTACAAGCCTCCTTGTTGTTGGAGAGCATTGTTTTAAAAGCCATAGTTTGGCTGGAATTGATTTTCCTTTTTTCTTAAAGGATGAATGTATGTATAGGCCATGGAGTTTAGTGATATAGAGAGATTGGTTGAAGGACGAACAACACCTACTCTTGAGGATTACATAATCTTATTTCACTTATGAAGGGCACTTCAATAGAGTCAGCTTGTACTATTTCTGCTTCTTCGCTCACATTGTTGGATAGGTCAGGATGAATGACCCTTTCTTTTTATTGATGATTCTGTTGATGCCTGTAAAATCCTAGCACCAACATTGGGGATAACCACCTGGTCCGGACCTTAGTACAACTCCTTTTCCGTTTGGTGTGGTGGCTCCAACTGGATATTATGGGACCAGTTTCCCATATAATGAATGGTTTGATGGATGTTTTGTTTTATAATGTATAAGGATGATAAGTGCTTTAACCTATAACTCAAAAATATACAAATCTAACCCAGGTAATGTATTAACAATGTGATTTCTGATTATTTCTAACAAACAAATAATCATATAGATGAATTATGATCGATAGAAAGATGTATTCATAAGTAATGATTACTTTGTTTAAGAAATTAAACAAAGTAATTATAAATAAAACATATCGCATTCATAACAATGTATATTGCTGACATATATCTTTAAAGTATAACAATTCTAAATCTTCAGAAATGACATGATAAAGAATTATTTTGAAGAGCATACATACATCAACAATAGCAACTTTTAAATGGAATGCTTCATCACATAAGGAAACATGATAAAGGAACAACGATAGAAATACCACATGCATTTGAATCTTTCTAATGCAAATAGCACTCCGATTCCACTTTCTTATTTGAGATAACTTCCAGGAGATACAAAATTGCAGGTCTTGAATAAGTTTCTTCACAAAAATGTAGAACCTTGATCCACTACTGATAAGAAAATATATTTAGAAGTACAAAAGTGTAACTTCTCAAATCAAGTTTTTATGCAAATTGAGGACCCTTTCTTAAAAGATGTGAAAGGGTTTAAATAATAAAATAAAAACTAACTATCAATGAAAATCGCTTTGAGCTGTTGAAATTGCAAACATGAAAATCTGGGATTTGGTTTATGAAAATAACAGTGTGATATCCTTTTAACTGATTCTGTATCTACTTCTTCTCTTGTACTTGCAGCTGACAAATTGAGAGAATTTGCTGAATTTCCGGAGGATGACTCAGCCTAGAATGTAGTTAAGCTATGTACGTAGCATCTGAAAGTTCAGGAACCATGAGATTGACAGCGTCGGCAAGGCATTTGGTGGCCATCTGCTGGCTGTGTAGCTTGACTAGGAAAAACCAAAATGCATCCCAAGTCAAGTTTTTCACTTTGCCAATTTGTTCTTCTCTGCTGCCCAGATTCTGTCTGCATTGATCTTTTAATGCTTTTGCTTTTGGGAGCTTTCCTGGAGAGCAATCAGAGATCAAGTTAGTTCCATATAAGCTGTCATTTAGCAACTCGATCACACTGTTCATTGTAGCCCTGGCTCTAGAAGTAGCTCTTTCGGCCGTTATTAACTGTGATTCCCACTCCGAAAACAAGATTTCTTTGTGCAATTCTTGGATTTTTGGTAGATTAGCAGCCATGCCTTCTTCTGAACTTTGCCAAGAGAAAATTTGTTACCTTATCATTTGTGTTTTCAAATTCTAGCCTAGTGTCAACTGCCTGTTCAATGAGTGATGCAGTGATAATGCACAATGGGTCAACCAATGATATTTTATGGAAAATGATATTTAGTTGCCGAGATAAGGCTTTGGTCACTTCCAGGGCTTCTTTCTTGAATTCCCCAATCTTCGGATAACCTTTGAATTTCTCTACCTGTAATTGCAGCTGTGCAACTTGTTCTTCTTTAGCCTTCTTTTACTGCTGAATTTCCACTTGAAGCTTGCTGAGTTCTTGAGACAACTTTTGTTGTTTCTAGAGAGCTTGCTGATCAATCTTTTGTTTTTCCAGATTTAACTATTCTTTTAGTTGCTCATTCTGTTGTTTTTTCTCTGCAAGCTGTTGCTCAAGCTACTCGATTTTTTGTTGTTCCACTATCGTTTTCTCTTCAAGTTGGGGGATCCTTAGATCCTTTTCCTTGATCAGTTGGCTAAATTCGAAGGCCTTGTTTATTGTAGCAGCTGTATAGGCACCTGCATATTGAGATAACTTGGTTAAATCCTCAGAAGGATTGACTTCTGAGTCTCCCCATACCACATTCATCAGTTCAGCTTGAGGAGTTGAGAATGGTCCCTGGTCAATTTTTCTCTTTTTCCTCTGTCTTTTGACCACAACCCTATGCTTTGGACTGTAAAATACATCTAGGGGTGGTATTTCCTCTACCTTCAATACAATCTCTTCGGAAGGGTTCTCTGGGATTATTTCAATATCATGCTGAGTGTTAACTGTGCCCACTGCCCCTTCAATTGGAATATTAGTAACAATAGGTTCCTGTGTTGCGGGTGATTTTGGCATAATGATGTTTTGGGAGTCATTTTGGTTCTTGATCATTTGATTGAATTGTTCCCATTCCTTATGTTATCACTTAAAACCATAGTCCACCTATGTCCAAAAATTCATATAAATTTTTTTGTTTAAGTCAATAGGTTTCTATGTGTGTCACTTTGAAATCACAATTTCAAAAGGTATTAATGTGAGTCCTTGTAAAAAACCGTTAGATACCCTCCATCATTATTGTTTAAGGCATGTCTTGTCTTGTTTGCGTCATTTGTATTTTGCGCAGTTTCGTAGCGCAATCTGATTGGCCAATTTAGCTGCGCAATCATTTTTCCACCTTTTCGCAGCATATCATTTACCAGCCATTTCGTAGCGCGTTTTTTCAATTCATAATTGTCTGCGCTACGAAATCGTGGATTCGGGGTTTTTGCGGCGCATTTTCTTGAAATGTCAAGTCTGGGAAGATGAGTCATTAGGTCCGTTCACATTTTGTCAGTTGATGTCTTCTCCAGGTCATGATAGGTTATTATTCCGCCATCAGGTTTAGGATCACGCACATGACAATCATTTTAAAGAGATTTTATGAGGTATGGTTGCCTCAAAATGTTTATTCATGGTGCGTTAACATGCCTGTTTTATGACGAGATTTTTTTTTTGAAAAAACGCAAAGAAGCCCGAGTTTTCATTTAAAGGGATCATTGCAAGCGAGCCTGC